>JANHGB010045138.1:0-38121 GCA_026283785.1 Coracopsis vasa | reverse complement strand
GCTTAGTTGCTGGCTGGAGTTAAACTACAACAGTCCTTGGTGCCTCACATGGCACTTGAAGGGCTTGAGATAAAGACAGATTTGACTGGAATGTGCTAAATTGAATTTATAACTGAAACTGCTGTTTAGCTATTAATTGTCAGACTTGCCATGGGACTTGCTTGCCTTGCTGTATGTTAGGGTCTAGTGCTTGTTTGTGGCTGCTTTTTGCTTTTGCTGCTTGCTGTACTGCTGTACTGCTTATCATCTTACTGTGCTGTGCCTGGGAACATTCTGATAACAGCAATGGCCATGTGCCTGGGCTGGAAGGTGGCCAGGGCATCGCTGCTGCTTCTGTGCTGCGGAACTGGACAGGCTGGAACTCCAGTGTGAGCTTCGAGTCAAAGGGTCTGTGATCTGTGGATGAGTCCATGCAGTAGCAGGACACCCCAAAGTCTCTGTGGCTGTGGATAAGCCCATGCCACAGCAGGTACATCTCAAAGCATCTGGGGCCCTGGTTATGTCTGTGCCGCAGTAGGTATACCTCTGAAAGGATTGTGGCCCATGCTGGAGAAAGTGTACCTCAAAGCATCTGTGTCTGTGGATAAGTCCCTGCTGCAGCAGGTACACTTTGAAGCATCAGTGGCTGTGCATGAGGTCGTACCTCAAAACATATGGCCATGGATAAGCCCACAACACAGCAGGTACATCCTTTGAAGGAATGCAGCCCTGGGTAAAGCTACGCTGGAGCAGGTATGTCTCTGAAGGTATTGTGGTCCATGGATAAGGCCCTCTGGAACAAGTGACCTCAAAGCAACTATGGCTGTGGGTAACCCTATGCTGCAGCAGGTATATCCCTGGAGCGACATAGATAAGAGAGTTCATAGATAAAGCTCCTTGTGGAGCAGGTACACCCCTAAGGGACCCCAGTCTGTGGGTAAGTCCAAGCCAGAGCAAGAATAGGGGGAGAAGTTCATTGCAATGTTAAAACCTTTGGTAACCCATGATTTGAGTTGCATGTTATAGGAATTACTGTAGCAGGAACGACCAGAACCAACGGAGGACAGTCCTTACAAGAAGCAGCACAAGTGCAGCAGTGACCTGACCAGAGCTGGCTTTAGTGCTCAGAAGCACCACACCAACATACAACCATTCCTGTCCTGAATGACCACCATAACAGATTGACCCCAAAGTCATGGAATAAATGAACTTGGTGGATATTATACAGATATTTCACAGGGGTGGTCCATAGACTAATGTCATACTCAGTGTGTAAAGCTGGGGGAAGAAAGAAGGAGAGGATGGTCAGAATGATGGTGTTTGTCTTCCCAAGTACCTGTTAAACGTGATGGAGCCCTGCTTTCCTGGGGGTGGCTGAACATCTGCCTGACCATGGGAAGTGGTGAATGAATTCCTTGGTTTGCTTTACTTGTGCATGGCTTTTGCTTTATCTCAGCCCACGCGTTTTCTTGCTGTTCCGATTCTCTCCCCATCCCACTGTGGAGGAGTGAGTGAGCGGCTGTGTAGGGCTTAGTTGATGGCTGGGGTTAAACCACAGCACTGGGGAAGAGAAATGTGCTTCAATAACATGCCAGAAAACTGGAGAGAGCCCAGGCAAAACCTCCCAGCAGCAGTGGAGTAAATGCAGTGCCTTAAAGATGCCTGTCCCTAATTCTTATGGAATAAATCCATGCCTGGGAGGCAGCTTCCTGACTTTCAACTGGAGAAAGAACCTGGTGATGCTATTTGGGAATTACCACCCTTGATTCCTTTAGCTACAGTGAATGTATTTATCTCAATGCAAAGCATTTTAATTATTATTTATTGCTTGTCGGGTGAAATAGCAGTACTCGAGCTTGCTGACTGAAGGCTTAGCTTAGCATGTGCCATTTGCAAAACCTCTTGAGCGTCTTGAATACTTTAGTAACAATTCACATCCTACAGACGCTGCGTTAGCTCTTGCTGTTCTCTCAATCTGTGATTGTGCATTTTATCTTCCTAGAGAGGTTTTCTAAACTGGCGGAACCTGACACAAGTTACAAATCCAAGTGGGAAATCAGCCCAATTCCAACTGCTGCTCGTCAGTGGAACTTCGTATGTATGAAACTAAATGGAGGCTGGTTGCTGGAGGGAGCTCCCAGGAAGTCTGGCATGAATTTAGGTGTTTGCAGTGCTTGTTTGAGGATGCTCTGAAAACACCTGCCACTGGCCTGATCCTTTTCCTGCCATGAGTCAGCAGCCTCTCCTGACCGCACTCAGTGTGTGCTGAGCTAGACCAACAAACAGCGTGTTTGAAACCCCCATGGCAAGGAGTTTCCAAGCAGATACTGGCAACTGCCCTCCCGAATCGGGGTCCAGTTTCCAACAGGAGCAAAGCCAAGCTCAACAATGAAGTTAAAAGCCATGAACAAACTGACTTCCTTACATTGTAAATGAGTCGGGAAAGGGCAACAGTTTGAAAGGGAAAGTGAGCAAAGCTGCACTGACTTTCCTTGAGGCTGAGTTCCAGGTGGTGGTTGTTCATTGAGGTACCCCCAGGAGAGTTGTGCTGTGCTGAGAGGCAAGAGGTTTGGGTAGGACATAGCCAAGGGGGCTCCAAAGTGTAGCACAATGGGAATCTGGTACAGCATAACAGCCAGCTGAGGAAAGGGCAAACAGTCCTCAGAAACCTTGTTCCTGAGCTAAGCCAGGGTCTTAGATCATCTTAAAGCTTAACTTTGATTGTTCAGCTGCGCTGGGTGGGGGTGGCTTTCAGTGCTGTGCATGTGGTAATGTGTGTTGGATGTGGTTCAGGTCATCATGAGAAAGTGGCTACAGGCAAAAAAAAAAAGGCAGGGAAGGACATAACACTGCAGTTCTCTGATTTAGAGTATTCTGGTTTGGGTGGATTGACAGCTCTGTGAAGTTCTCCTCCTTTGGAGTGCTAAAAGCACTGTAAAACAGTGAGAAGTTGAGATGTGGCGAGTGCGAGCTCCAAGTAAATCCACCTGAATCTGGGAAGTGACAAAAAGGCAGCAAATAACGTTTGTCAGCCTTGAGCAGAGTCAAGAAGAACAAACCGCTGCTTCCTTCAGAAAGGAAAGCAGATCTGTTGCTCATCAGGGAGCAGGGGAAGGGAGGGAGATGAGCTTGCTTGTGGATTACTGAAATTGCTGTCAGCTGCTTTCCAGTCCAGCATACATTCGGGATCACTGCGAGCTGGGTGTCTAAGCTCTCACATCTCCCCCCAAAATCTTGCTTAAAGCATCCGCCTGCATCACGCTCCCTGTGGAGGCCGCAGTAAATGGTCATTCCTCCTTCCATTAGTTTTATTGGTGAGAACCAGCCTGTTCTGCCTCTGCGGCTGCCACAGCCGAAGCTTTGCTACCAGATAGCCATCAGAAAAGACATCTGCAATTCAATTAGATATGTGCTTAAACTCACGATCTCTGTGCAGCCGGCCGCTGCCGGAACAGAGTGCTCTCCATGCTGGGGCTGCAGTCTGCGGGGCTCTGCTCCGGCACTGCTGCCTCCTGCCCTGCTGGAGCCTGAAATGAGCACCAGCTCCTCATAAGAGGCTGGAGGACTTTATTTCTCCTTCCTTGCAAAGCAGGAGAGAGCCCAGAAACTTGGCACCACTCAGGAGCCACACAATCTCCTTTGTAACATAGGGAAAGTGGATGCTGCAGAGTAGTGTATTTCTGCCTTGGGAGGGGGGGTGAAGGAACTCTAAAGCTGATCTAGGGGTAAATTATTGCACCTTTCTCATGGGCATGAAAGCACAATGGATTGATAGGAATGTCTATACCAAAAGAAGATCTTTATTTTCACAGGCTTACTTCAGTTTCCAGCGCTGTAAGCGCATATTCCCTGGTGTCAGCTGCTCAAGGGTCACCATTCTTACTTGCAGTAGCCTTATAGGGTGATTGACATGAGATCCAAACACTTTCTGGGCAGGCCAGACCACCAGCCTCTGTGAAGAACAGCTCTTTCAAAGCATTTCCATGACCCTAGAGGTGAAGGTGCCCTCCAAGTGATGTCAGGCCGGTCCCTGACACACACCACAGCCTTGCTCCAGAAGGATGTTACGCAGTGCTCCAGTGGTCATGCAAAATCTCCAGTGAAAGCAGTGAGGAGGGAGGTTTGTGTGGGCTGCTTTGCAAAGGAGATGCAGTTGACAAAAACCCCAAACCCGAAGAGAAGTGAAGGGGAGTGCAGGGAGGTGCACTTGTGCCTTGCAGCTCACTGCAAGCTCCTGTGCCTTCAGGGAGCGTCAGCTTCTAGTTGATAGACAGGCAGATTTAATGCTGGGATGGGATGGGAGGAAAGTAGATGGGGATCAGGATGATGAACCTGAGTACGGCCCCGATGGGTTGGGGTGCTGTGTGGGTCCGTACCCCAAGTGTAGGATTGATTGCTGAGCACCCTGCAGCCATGAGCTTTCTTCATTTGCCATTCACAAGGGATCCACACCGACAGTGACAATGAAAGCACTCGGGTCTGTCAGGGGAGATGAGAAGAGGATGGAAGTGTAAATACTCTTACGCGGCAGAGGAAAAAGTCCCATAGCCCATCTCCATCAGCTTTAACTTCAAATCCAGTCAGCAGTGGTTGTGGGTCAAGTTCAGTCATGCTCTTAATGAACAGCAGCTCCCATTTAATGGGTTTGTGTGGAGGATCTGAGCCAGGACAGCCTGTTTGCTCAGAACACAATTATTCCTATTTACTACTTAAGTGCCATAAATGCACTTGCGCTTTCTAAGGAACAGCAGTAGCTGTATTGCCAGGGCATGTGGAGAAAACCAGAGCAGCTCCAAGCAATGACAGGACACAAGTCAGGGCTGTGGGTGCTTGGGTAGATCTAGAGTAGAGGGAGATGATGGGAGAGGCCGTGTTCCAGTGTTGGATGCCAATGTAAATGTGAGATCTAGGCAGTGATTTTACCCCAGCCCTGGGCTGCTTTGGTGGCCTTGGTAGCCAGCAAGGTCTGGGAGCAGATACCATCCTCAATATCTGCAGTGCTTATAGTTGCTCGTGGATGTTCTGGGTTTTGGCAGAAGAGATATATTGTACACAGCCTGGCAGCTCATTGCCCTTCGAGCTCCTGCCTGATCAAGTGGGTGCTGCAGCACCCAGGGCATGAGTAGAAAACACACCTCTTAGTGAAGGGCCTGGTATTAAAATGCTGCACCCAGTACTGGAACACTGCTCACCAACTTGTCCCTTAAAAGCCATTGCCAAAGCACTGCCCCTCAAAATATGGTTATGTTCTTAGAGGTAGGGGTTTCTGTTAGAGGTCAAGCCTGTTGCTGGGGTCGTGCGACCTCCTAGTGTCAGCAGGACTGTATTTTGGCAGTGGCTATTCCTATTGATTTGTCTGGTGTAAGTTCTGTGATGCTGGTGTTGCTACACTTAAAGTGATGCTTTCTGCTCAGTGTAAATTGAACAGCTTGTTATCCATCCATAATGGCTGTGCCAGGGCTGTTGGCGAGGGCTGACCCAGCCCCTCTGACTGGCTGTGGCCAGAGCAGACGCATAGGATGAGGTGTGGAGCTGTCCTTGTCCCTGAGCATCTTCTCACCTTCCAGCAGCCAAGAGCTTAGGGACTCCCAGGCTGGAGGCTACAGCTGACACCCATGTTTCGGAGTTGCTTTTGGATGTGTCCTCCAGGGATGTGTTTAAATCCATTTCCATCCTTTTGCTCACTCTGCAAGAGCAACTGTTCCCTGGTTGTCCCTTTCTAGCCTGTCTCCCCAGTGCTCGTGCTTGCTCCCCATGGTAGCAGCATGTCTGGAGCCCAGAGCTGGCCTGGTCTGTGGTGTTAGCCCACAGGCATAACTTCAGGCATGGAATCTGGATGTGTTGCCTGGCACTCAGCGTGAGCTCCTCAGCAAGTCCTTGGCTTTGAAGTTTCAGATAGGCTCGTACATCTAACGTGGTGTCCTCTGCAGACTGTGTCTCCTCACCTTCACCACCCTTGCTGACTACTTGGATACTTAGGTAATTGTCTGCTTTCACAAAAGAAGAGGACTTTGGGTATTGCTGCCACTTGTTAGCATTGATTTTATGTGCTTTTCATTAGACATGACGTCATTAAACAGCTCACTGTGGTTTCTGTGCAGTTTTGCTTTCTTTTGTCACAATGAGGATGTCGTCTTGCTGAGGCCAACCCAGCTAAGGGAAGCACATCCACCCTTTTGAGATGCTCCATATGAGAACTCGCAGACATCAATTTCCTTTTACTTTTTAAACAGAGGGAAAAGAAAAACAACCTTTACTTTTGGTCTAAATTGCCACAAAACTCTATTTCTCATTGCTTAACTTTAAAGTTTCCCAATAAGGCTGCTTGGCAACGTTAGTACAGACATAGGAATACATCAGCTATGAGCTATGTTAGAAGCAAACCCAGGATCCACCTTCAGTATTGCTAATTTCTGATGACCTTATTGTAATGCCAGATAGATTTGATGTACCCATTAAAATCTGAGCTCCTGAAATCATGCTGCTCTTATGAGACTTACACTTTCTATTAAGAATGAGTCAGATTCCAGCCTTCAGTTTCTGAGGCAAAGAGCTGAAAATATCAGCAAGAATTTAGAAATCAGAAAAGAAATAATAGAAAAAACATCCCAAATTATCTCTTAAGATGAAATGACACATTTGGGCCTCACTTAGGAGGCTTTTGGATGCTTTGACAGCTCTGAAATTGTGTTGGAGCCAACTTGTTCTTGTGCTCTGAGAGCACAAGCTGCCTTTGGTGTTACAGTGCCCTGATCCTTCAACAAATTAATTAAGGTTCTGGGGTTAAACGGAAACATGGGATTAATCTTCCTGGTTCACAAAGTGGAGCTGAATTTTTTCTTGACATGTGACATTTTGATGATAGTTCAGCATATGTTGGGTCTTTAATCTTAAATACCTTTTATTGATTTCTCCATCAAGGAGCATTTTTGTGCCCATAGGATTTTGTCTGGAGACTCATATTATATGCAAATAACCAAGCTGAAAGACTAATTGCTTTGGGAGAGGGAATAAAGGATGACGTTGCTCTGGATCATCAAAAGCAATTCAGTCTGTTAATTCCTTAAGGCAGGAATAAAGGTTGCAACCTTGCCTGCAAAAACAGAGAAGGCAAACGGCTGCTCGCTTTTAGCTGTGCAAACAGGTGAGAAGAAGCAGAGTTCACATTGGGTTACACAGTGCTGCAGCTCTACCGAGCCTCTCGAAATTAAGAGAGTGCTTCCAAAGCAATGGTGTTCCTTCATCATTCACCCCAATAGATGCTCTGGAGTGCTTTCATTAGAACACCTACGACCTGGGCACTGTGTGGCACTGACTGCTATGTAGTAAATAGCTTCCTTGGAGAAGGGGCTCTCACAGACTGTGCCGAGGCAGCCAGGGCTGGTGCCCTTCAATGCCTGGTGGTATGGCCACCCTCCAACCACCAGCGTTTTCTCATGGTGGTCCCAATGGTGAGGGTAGGTCTGAGGAATGGGAACCCTCCAACAGCAAGCTTCCTAAAGCTCAGATCGAGTTTTACAATGAAGGGTCAAGAGACAGTACTGACTATTTTGTTCTCTGGAAACCACTGGCTAAATCAACTATACTGAAACATAGCAAGACCCATTTCCAGCACAACCAACCAACCACAATAACAATCCCATCTCCAGTCCCCTATGTGTGCTGTTGTCCCTGCTGTACTTTATCAGGAGTGTAGCAAAGGAGAGAGCTGTTCTCTGAAAAGTTAGAAGTTCAACCCTTTTCTCACCCAGCCCCTGTGAATCTATTTCTATCCTATATGTCTATCCTGATATAGCCTGCTGGGGGATTTATTCTGAGTGTCCTGAAACATGTGGACAGGGAGGTTTCCAAGGGGGCAATTCCTTCGACAGCTGTGTTCTGCTGTCAGCCAAACAATTAAGCAAAACACTGCAGCCCTATAATTACACGTTAAGGCATTTCTCATGTACCATGCGAGTCTGGCAGCTGCTAACAAAGGGCTGGATGCGGATGGGACTGCTCCATTGGGAAGATGGCTCTGCAGGCAGCCTGGTTCCTTGGCCTGTGCAAATAGAGGGAGACACAATATGGGGTATGTTGTTGTTGCTCTAGCAGATGCATCCTGACAAGGTTAAAGCAAAAGGCTTCTCTGGAGCAGGTATTTATGAGGGACTTCCTGCACTGTTTACTCAGTGGGGGCCAGGCGCTTCAAAGAGGGGCAGCAGGGAAATAGATCAGTCCTTCTGGTGATGTCTTGGGTGCTGGGAGAGGCACGAACACCTATCAAAAATGTGCTTAAGGAACTGGTGAGGCAAAACCAGCACTAATAAGGGCTATGCAGATGCTCAGAGGGCTGTAGCACCTCACCTATGGAGACAGGCTGAGAAAGCTGAGGTTGCTCAGCCTGGATAGAGAAGGCTCCAGGAGACCTTAGAGCAGCTTCTGATACTTAAAAGGGGCCTATAGGAAACCTGGAGAGGGACTTTTCACAAGGGAAAGTAGTGATAAGACAAGGGGGAATGGCCTTAAACTGAGAGAGGGTAGAGTTCATTAGACATCAGGAAAAAATTCTTCACTGTGAGGGTGCTGAGACACTGGCACAGGTTGCCCAGAGAAGCTGTGGATGCCCGATCCCTGGCAGTGTTCAAGGCCAGGCTGGATGGGGCTTGGAGCACCCTGGTCTAGTGGAAGGTGTCCCTGCCCGTGGCAGGGGGTTGGAACTGGATGAGCTTTAAGGTCCCTTCCAACCTAACGTATCCTGTAATTCTATGAAATTACATGTTTGGGACCTGAACTGTTAGTGTACAGTGCACCTCAACATGGTACCCTGCTGATCTTCACATTCTTCCTGCGGGTGAAGGGTGGGTGTCTACTGCCTGCTCTACAGGCAGTACCAGCATGACAGTAACTGCCCAGTACAGCCAAGTGAGCTGTCAAATGCTGTGACTGAAGGCTATGCCATACTTCTCCAAAGGTCTCTGCTGTGACCCATGAGCTGTGATTATCCTGGTATGCATCACCCCTACCCCCTTTGTTAGCCCAAATCAAAGTCCTTCTTCACTGAGATGAATGGGCATGGCTGATGGAGTGTCCTGCAGCAGGACAGGCTCACAGTGCCATGCGGCATTCATCTGTTCCAGGACATTGGGTGGTCCTTGTGCTGGACCAGAGGGGAAGTTTCCGTAGGTGTTTCTGGCTTCTTGGTGAGCAGCTGTTGTATTTAGGCTACAGCTCCGTAATATTTTCATCTAGGAGGAGATGGGCTCTTTGGGAGTTGTGGTTGTCACTTCCTGGTGGTTTCCCTCTCTTGGTGAGGAGGGAAGCCCTCAGGCATTCTGTGCTGTGTGGCCGGCTGGGTTGTCCTCAACATGAGGGGGTAGAGAAATGGGCACAAGCCAATTGCTAACCTTGTGGGGTACTAAAGCATTGCAAGTGGTAGGAAAGGCTTTGATTTTTGCTTGAAGAGGGCAAAAAAGGGGAAGATGCGCTAGCAGACAGCAAGCAATAATCATGGAATCAAAGAATATCTCAAGTTGGAAGGGATCCATGAGGATCATCGAGTCCAACTACCTGCTCCTCACAGAACTACCTAAAACTGAACCATATGGCAAAGAGCATTGTCCAGGCACTCCTTGCACTCTGACAGGCTTGGTGCCATGACCACTTCCCTCAGGAGCCTGCTCCTGTAGCTGCCCATACCTATATTTATCTTACAGAAAGTGATTTGCAAAACCACAGTTTGTAATTCTACATGCGTCTGAACCTGTAGTACATAGAAACATGGGACTGTGAGGTTGTCCCTACCACATCCTACAGAGTGCCGTGACATACAGCTGTGTTGAATGTTAGTTTCTTGGTGATTTATGTTTCCATCAAAACTGAAAAGCAGCTACTTCTGAATGTGTGAAAAAGGGGACATCGGGTGGAAAGGTATCAGCGAGCTTGTTAATAAGCAATAAACAACCTGTGGAAAACAGGTTCTCTTCTTACAGGGAAGAAACTCCCAAATTCTCAGCTTTCCAGGATAATCCAACTTTGCCTTGTGCTGACACAGCCTGAATGCAGTCTTTCAGGAAGAAAAGCACAAAAGCTGTGAATTTTAGGGAGACCTAGTGAATGAAACACCTGCCTTTTATTCCTATCGGTTGGTTTTCAATGCCCAACCCACATGTCTAGCCTCCCAGGCTCTGGATTTCTGACCTTTTCTCTCAATAATGAGTTATTGTGTGCTAAAATACTTACCGCTGGGTTGAAAGGACAAATGTATGCAATCCTATGTCTTTTGCTTCTAAACAACCTGTGTTTAAAAGGGGATAAGATAAGTTAAGGCTCAGTTGTTTCCTGAGCAGCCTTTGCTCCACGGATGCTGGGGAGTCATTCTCTGGACAGGGACACCCTCCGACCCGAAGCACCAGGGGAGGAAAGCAGACCTAAATGTGAAGTGGTGTCTGTGCTGTGCATACTGACACAAACCCCGGTGTGCGGTGGCCTGGGCTGTGCTCAGACGTGCTCTGTGTGTTGATGCTGCAGCAGCATGTGGCTGCATTGCTACAGACAGCTCCCTGTGCCGGAATACCGGCACACCGACGCTGCCGGGGGTCTGCTCCTGACCTTGGGCAGTGTGATACAGTCCTTCAGCCAGAGACTGGTCAAAGGCATGCTTTGAAATGAAGTCATCCGGGAAGCCAAATGCTTTCTCTTGGAAGGGTGAGTGCTGTGGCTCCAGTGGCACATGCCCCGCATGGGAGACGATCATCTGCACCAGCACCAGCACAGTAAATGCTATCACTGTACTGGGCTGCAGGCAAGGACACAGACTAGGTTCAAGCACACCTGAGACTCGTTATCTCCTGAGCTGGGATTCATCTCACATGACTTTAGGGATGTTGTGATATGGGTATAGAATGACTGAACCTTTAAGGGACCTGCGGAGTCACCTGATCCAACTCCTCACTCAAAGCAGGGCTAATTTTGGCATTAAAGCAGGTCACTCAGGGCTGTGTCCAATTGGGTTTTGGAAACCTCCAAGGATCGAATTCCCACAGCCCCTCTAGGCAACCTCTTCCAATTTTTGCAGTGGTTTTTTTTTTTCCCCAATACCCAATCATAACTTTCTTTGGTTCAAGTTTCATCCGCTTTCTACAACAGAGTCATCCTTGATTCCTTTATAATCATTGTAGAGAACCACACTTTGAGCCCTGAAGTTTCTCACCTCTTTCAGGGTCAGATAAATTGCAAGTTTCAGATGAGGAGTGCCCACCTTGTGCATGCTGCTGCCCTTCGGCTAGCTGTTATTGTGGGCTGTGGACCCCCCCTCCAGCTGCCGTGCCCATTGGAGACAGCTAACCCTTTCTCAACTGTGACTGTCCACATGGAAAGCTTTTCTTTGACAAAGCGGTAGACCCACTTTTAGGGGGAGGAAGAGGGGCTGGTTGTCTTCATCAGCTCCACCTGCGGCTCCCGTGTTCATGGGCTGCACATTCATGCCCAGCTCCTCTTTGGTGCCCGTGCACTTTGCATAGATGTCTATGGCAGAGCCCTTCTCCTCATCATGCAAGTTAAGACAAAAATGACAAAGTGCATGGTTGTTTTGTTTTCCCTAGCATGTAGCTGCAGCCTCTGTGTTATTGGAAAGCTGGGGCTCTCTGTAGAGGCATCCTGCATTCCAGGATAAAAAGCATATATATGTATGGGGGGCTGGTGGGAGCGGTGGGGAGCGCATGTTTGAGAAACATGGATGAAATAATCCTCAAGCAATTACTGTATTTAGGAATGACAGAAAAGACAGCAGGTGACTCTTTTGTTCTCTGACAGGGACCATCATCTTTTGAATATGGAAAAGGCATTCAAGAAAAGCTTTTTAAGTCGAGTCAACGCGAATTGTTTCAATGGAGTGTTTTTGACAAGATACTGATGCGTTGAAATGAAAAGGTTTACAAAAAATCGTCAAAAAATTCCACAAAAAGGTCACAGTTCTGTTGAGGGAAACCAGGACAGGAGCGCTTTGAACTCATAAATTGTTCATTTTTTAAAAACCCTGGAATTTCACACTGATATTTCTGATGTTATACGTTCTGCAGAGGTTTTTTTAACATTATGGCTGACATGTCGTGAAATCATCACGGCGCATAATAACATCTTATCATTTCTAGCTCAGAGTGTTGCCTGTTTGTTGTAGGGAAACAGTTTGGCACCTGATCAAAGTGTCTCCTGCCTGTCTTGTAAAAAAAATAATGTCAAACTCCAGTACAACACAGACAGGAGACACTTTGATCTAGAAAAGAAAATATGTTGGTGCTTACTAAGTGGCAGATGGTTTTAATAGTTTTAAAATGAAACAGAATAAAAAGTACTGAGATATTCTTATGTCATGTGCAGCACTAATGAAATGCCATGAAATCGCATGAAAAAATAAACCTTAAATGACAAAACACAGAGAAAAAGTGAAGCAAAAGTAGGAAGAGCATCTCTGGAGGGTGACTTGGTTTTGGTGGGAGGCTTTCCTTTGCTATTGGCTTTTGAGCAGGCTGGGTTTGCTGGGTGCTTTGCCTGTCCCACATGCTGCTGCTGGGATGGGAGCATGGAGCTGGCAGGGTTGTGATCTGGGAACACCTGGTCTGTTGAAACAGAGGGATGAGGTTGACCAGTCCAACAAGGATGGTCCTTGCGTTGTTGCCATTGGGTTATTTAATGTCCAAAAATATCCATATGAGCAAGAGTGTATTTTTGGTGAATACATTTCTAAAATAAAAACAAAACCCAAAAGAGCTGCCTGGTCTGGAGCATAAGCTTGAGATGGTTACTGTGGCACCTGGGATCTGTCCCAGGATTTGGCCGCTGAGCACCTCGTGTGACTCAAACCATCAGGCACCGGCTATTTGGGATGCAGGAGCCAACGTCACACTGCTGTGCGTAAGCATTAGTTTGTAGTAATAATAACATTTTTCAAAGTTCCAGCATCAAAGAGAGCTGTATGATAGTACACACAGAGTGTAAGGCATCCAGAAACAAACACACACAGAGTCATCACACAAATATACCCTGGGAGAGCAGAGGGAGGTCAGCAGAGCAGCTCTGGGCCAGCTTACCAATATGGTTAAAATATGGTTAAAAGCAAAACTGTCCTTCTCTGTTGCAGCAGCTTGCTGTTAGGTTGGTTGGTAAAAGCGCATTGAGGGCTCGCATTGCCTTCCCATAACTCATCCTGCCCTATTTTAACTGTTACCTAATAATGTGAAACCATCACCGCTGATACAGCAGCAGCTGAGCTTGTGGGTACCTATATCCATGCGTTGGCAGCTGGTGGTGGTGGGGCATCATATCGGGCTCCCAGCTGCACGGGCAGCTCCCACATGGGAGGGCAGCTGAATGCAGGCCTTCCTGGGTCAGATCATGGTGATTCCCGGAAGACATGAGGCAGCCAGAAATGTGTTTGCATTTATGCCACCACAACTGGGGTGTCCAGGCCCGTAACGCAGCTGCTGCATCAGGAGAGGCAACTGCGACACGGAGTGGCTGTGCTCCAAAATGTCCCTACGGTCCCGATCCTGCAATCCTCCTGTGTGCCAAGATCACAGAATCAGACATGTTTGGGTTGGAAAGGTCCTTAAAGCTCATCCAGTTCCAACCCTCTGGCATGGGCAGGGACACCTTCCACTAGACCAGGTTGCTCAAAGCCCCATCCAGCCTGGCCTTGAACACTGCCAGGGATGGGACAGCCACAGCTTCTCTGGGCAACCTGTACTAGTGTCTCACAACCCTCACAGTAAAGAACTTCTTCCTAGTGTCTAATCTAAATCTACTCTCTTTCAGTTTAAAACCATTCCCCTTTGTCTTATCCCTACATGCCATTGTAAAAAGCCCCTCTACAGCTTCCATGTAGGCCCCTTTTAGGTATTGGAAGGCATCTATAAGGTCTCCTCAGAGCTTTCTCTTCTCCAGGCTGAACAACCCCAGCCCATCCAGTCTTCATAGGAGAGGTGCTCCAGATCTTTACCCCCAGACAGGTTCTCTACGAAGAGTCCAGCTGCAGTGAGCTTGCTGGAACCCTGGGCAGCATGCTCTGCAACAGCAGCTCCAGGTTGAGCAATACCTGGGTCTCAAAACTGGAAAGTTGAGAAGCATACAGGAGTACTCCGAGCAATTCCTGCTGTTACTACAGCAGATAAAGCAGCACATGAACCAGAGAAAAGAGTCAAGCACCGGACATGGAGAGGGACAGGCAGATGAATGCAGACAAGCATTTTTAAAACCTTGTACAGGGCAGCAAAGATTGAGAGAAAAGCAAACCAAGACTGAAGAATAAAGAGGGGTCCATAAAATTGCAACTGGCTGGGCAAAGGCAGGGAAACTGATAAGAACATACTGTATTTGATGGGGTCAGAAGAGAAACTGTAGGTTGAAGATACTCAAAAGTTGCTAAGTGATCAAGGCCACAGGAACTGAAGCAGAGCTATAGGGAAGGGGCCTGACTGCAAGGCGATCCTGCAAAGACAGGCTTGGAACAAGAATAATCTACAAAAAGAGGCAAAAGAGGTCGCTCTTAGGAAAACAGGCACATGCATAAATCCTGTGCACCACTGAATATCCACTTCCTGACCAGAGTGAATGCTTCCTGAGTCTTTCTGCTTCTTTTCTGTCAACAAACTCACATGCAACCTGCTAGCAAAGCATCTCAAAAAGAGCACTCAGTTACATAAAGATGAAAAAACGACAGAATTTATGTCTTATATTTTTACTAATGTGAAATCACTCTCATGAGCCTTCACCTTCACTAGAGGACAAGTGGCTACTCAGCTGCAGGTAAAGGCAGGCAGCATCAGCCTTTAGGAAACCTACTCCAGGAACTGGTGTTAGTATATATGCAGCCGCCTGGGATTGTCAGTCAATCAGGAAGATTGGCTGGATGAATATTCAAAGCCCAATACTCAGAGGACAGCAGGTAACAAAGCCTCTTTTGCTGTAAGTCTACAGAAGGAATAAGAAGGCAGCAAACTATGCTTAACTCTTCAAATTACATTACACATCTATTACATTAGATATTCCCTGCACATTTTAGCTATAACTTACATCATTTATTTGCATCTCTGATCAACTAGGTGACAACTCAGTTATGGGTCAAGCACAAAAATCCCATTTACCCAGCATGGGTATGACAGCACCTTCACCCTAGATCATCCCTTTTTAGAAGGTGTGGCACATTAACAGTGGGCTTCAGCACACAGCAAGTCCCTGCTCTTCACACATTCCTATGCTTGCTTAATGCCAAGGCCCTCTATGGACTCTAACGGGACTGCTCATGAGAGGAAACCAGACCCATGGGCATGGATCATATTGAAGATTAGCTGAAGGGAAAAAAAGGATGAGTCCTGGGGAGCTGGGGCCAAGCAATTGCATGATAAATCAAATTCAGCAGTATAATCTTGAAGATCAGTCTCATACAGAATCACACCTGCAGTGTGAATAGTGAAACATCCCTCTCCAGAGAGAGACAGCTGGCTACAACCTCATGTCCAGAAATGGAGCAAGGAGCTGTGGGTCAGCAGGCCTTCACTCTGAACTCCTGCTGTGATTTCTTGCCTGCACTGCACCCCAGCAGAAGTTCGTGTCCAGGATTCAGAATTGCTCAGTAACAAAACAGTACTTGAAAAGGAGCTCTGTGCCTGGTTATTCAGCATATAGACAATAAACCTTCCTTTAGGAAATGACAAAATGAGCAAAAAAAGAGCAAAGGCTTAATTAATTTGTACCCATTTACGAATGGCAGACTATTAGCACTATGCCGGGATCCTCCCTCCCATTTGACAGTACAAGAAAGGCAGAGTATTTCTGACCTGCTGACAAGGCTGTAACTGACCTCAAGCATGACAGACCTAAGTAAAGGAAAGGAAAATATTACTGTGGTTCTTACCACAGAGACTTGAAAGGTTTTCATCAACACCACAGCAATGCTCTGAAATGTGTGCTGCTGAGGGACTGTCACCATAAAAGTTTCAGCTGTAAATATTGTGTCTGCAGCAGCAGAAACAGAAGATGTTTTGTGTTCATTGTCTAAATGAAATCTAAAAACAAACAAAAAAGCCAACAAACAAATATCAACCACTCAGGCTATATACATATACACACACACATAAATCTTTCATCAATTGGGAATGTTTCCAGCCTTTAATGCTGGGTCCTTCGTAATTGAACATTAAAACAAATCAACATTGCAGTTTCTCTCTCGGAGTTACTCCAAAGCTCTAACAGATTGTGTGGCACCTGTATTAGCACGCATCTGGAATGAGCAGAAGAGGAAGGTGGTGAGAGAAAAACAGCAAGAAGCATGGAAAGCTTACAGTGGTTTAGGTAATAAAATAGAAAGCAACTGAGGCCATTTGACTCTCACCAATTGCTGCTACTCAGCTTTAACATAAGACTGAACTAAGTCCTGCCTTCACAGTCACATGTACACAACTCAGTCTTCACTGCGAATGGCTCACATGCACGTGAGGACAAAATCGAGCCCAAAGTGATACAGAATGGCTGCACCAGCCACTGCAAGAAAAAGCCTGGTTACACAGAGCTGAAAGCTACATTTGAAAATCGTATCCAGATCCAGTTGCCATCATCCATCCAGTTCCTTACTGTCATGATCTGTAACTGGCTGCAGCCTGCTACAAGTTGATTCTCAAAAAGCACATGAAAAACAGATCAATGAAGACACAGAGTGGGCAGCATCTTCCTCTGCACCAACATTTATCAGCTGAAAGAAGAAAATGCACACCGATCATTCGGTATAATAGAAAGAGTTACCTTAACAAAGCTTGGTCACAGCATCCATGTCTCTCACTGTCAAAGTAAACACTGACAGTCTGAATGCCCTTTATATAGCTACAGAGCCTCTGACAATATTTGATTCTGCTAATGTTATCTCGTAAGCTTATTTTGGATTTCACAACACATCTATACTAGAAATGGAAATAACTAGCAACAGTACCAGCTGTTCTGGTGGACACAGCCTTGGTGCTTTCTATGGGAACGGAGGAAGGGAAGAAGTCTGAGACTTTACATTTCCTTTAAGGCTCTGCAGCATCCAGAGTCTGCCTGATAAAAGCCAGTACAATATGCATCTTCTTGGAAGAATGCTCAAGTGCAGACTACTTATAAAATTATGCCACGACATTTATTTATTTGTAGTAACATGGGATTGCTGGAACAGAAACGAATGGAAGAGTTCTCCCTAACTTTGAGAGCAAAAAAGAATGCCTTCTAATGTTCCAGGAGAAACAAAAAATGAAACACATACCAGACTTCAGCCATGCACCCTTCCTGCTTCTGTGTGATTTTGCATAACCAATTCAATGTTGTTTAGAGGCAGTTGCTCACCAACTTGAATACCTGAATACACCAACTTGAAGAAAACTTCTGTTTCCCCAGCAGAGTGTTTAGTGTTACTTGAGGCAATGCCTATGCACACCAACATGGGCAAATGTCTGCTTTCTGAATACTTGTCAGAAAAATTCATTGCTGGTTTCCTCCTGGGCCAAACTCTGATTCAGAGAACTATAAACCAAAAGTGAGTAGTCAATATCCCAGAAGATCAGTGAATGAGAGAGATGATTATAAGTCCAGATAGGCCCGGGGGAGCCATGTAAATGTATTACAAGCACCGAGATTTATATTAATGCCTGGAGCTGACAAGGTCTCTCCTCTTATTTAATTGCCCACTCATGACTAAGTGAAGTGGGGCCACGTGGGACCATGAGGTAAAGATGAGTGGCTCTGTCTAGCCTCAACACCGAATGCAATACAACACTAATATAAAGAGCAAATCTCCCAAGCACAGACCACTATATTATCAAGCATTTGCTGACAGCTAAAATAATGCAGTTTAGGGCAGAAATACACCTTGCAGTGCACAGACAGACTGGTGTCTGCACACTAATCTAGCAATGATCTTGCTAGGAAATTTGCTACTGAAATCTCTTCCTCTCCAATCTCAATAATGTAATCTTGTGCTACTTACATTTGTTTAAAATAACTGCTGGAGAAATCTCTCCCCAACATAAAGCTACAATAACTCCTATGATTCTCTCCACCTGCTCTCCATTGCTTGTTTTAATGCTGATAGTCTTTCCTGGCTTCTCACTAAACTCATCTTTTATCACACACTGACTCCCGGTTCCACTATACCAAAATGAGTCTGTGTCGTTCACCTGCAAAGCTTTTCAGTAACCAGTTTTGTCCTATCCTCTCCCCTGGAATTGCCTGTACATATGAATACCTGTTAAAAGTACTCATGGCCTTCTCCTAGTATCAAATCTCATCAAATAGAAAAGCCAAAAAGTAACCACAAATAGCAACCTGTGAGTGGTTGGGTAGACACACACATATATATACATAGTGTAATCCATTGCCATGTTTTCTCTCATGTTCTTCATATCCATTTATTGCCTCTGACTTGGCTGAAAGTTCCTTAGGGCAAGAGCATCTCAATAATAAGACTCTGTGTTATACATTATTGACATCCATGTGGGCTTCTAGGCAAAACCGTGATACAAATCCTAAATGACAATGGTAAGACAACTACTGGCATGAGCTTAACAGCCAAGATGTGCCCTTTAGAAAAGTCTGGCCTCAGTGATAAATTTAGGTTTTTAAATAAACCACAGCCACAGAGCATTCAAGTGACTCATCTACACCAATTAATTTATTCTTATAACACCTAGGCTGGACAGAGAAATTTAAGCTCCTGAACTTAATGACTTTGGGATACTGAAGGATGCACAAAGAAAGGAACTGAATGCAAGATCTTCAGCCTTTGATCTTAACCACAAGATTCTGTTTTCTCTCTTTGAGAACTAGAGCCTGACTCCTGAGCTCTAGTCACCCAACATCATGATTAATACACTCTCCTAATAATTAAGATGTAGTATGAACAAGCTGCTTCCAAAGAGCAACATCCCTTCTTACACTTACGAAACAAGGTCAAAGAAAGTTGAATAAGCAGGTGTTACCCTGTGCAATCCAAACGGGATAATGCCTCTAAAATGTGTGTTACTCAAATCATAAATAGGCAGGTGTGAGCAAAGGCTTCAGATACAGAGTACACATGTAATGCCAGGAGAGAGGGAGGAAGGAAAGACTGGATCCGGAATATTTATTTTCATCTTTAAGCCATATTAACTCTCTTCCTGACACAGCAAAAAAAGAAATGAACCTCCTAATTTATCCTCACAGCACAGTATTAAATATGAAAGTTTTAGCTCTGCTTTACAGATGAAAAATTGACATATATTGACTTAACTAAACATAAAAGAGTGAAACATCCAGAAAATCAAACACCCCATCTGGATGAGTATTTTTTGAAACTATGTAGCAAGATGAAAAAGCAAATAACCACTGGAACAACATATCAGGGAAATGCCTAACTCAGAACAGGAGCAATGTGCAAAGGATAAGCAGCCTTGAGCCTCAGCCCTTTGCCTAAGGCTTACAGCTTAGTCAAGTTGAACTTTTCCGTAGACCTGACCGAAGCCTACCATTTTTAGAGTCCTGTTTCTGAAAGGAGTATGCTGGTATTTCCTTTCTGTGTTGCCCATTCTAGATGCTAAATTCTTCAACGTCACTTACAGTGTGTTCGTAGGGAGCACAATGCAATGACATCCTAACCAGGAATGAGGCCATCAAGCCAAGAATTAGAATGCCTTCAAGTCAAAGTGACAGTAGAATCATTCAGTTCTTGCAGCTACATAGGTGCATAATTACAGTTTACAGTGTATTTGTACAGCCCAGGTGTTTGTCCAAACATCTTAGGATTACTTATAAGCACTGCATTCAGACAGCCTCACCTGCACTCCCATTAAGACCATGTACGAGAAATTCTAGGGTGCTTTTCAAGAATAAACTGGGATTTGCAGAAAACAAGCATGGATAATATGCAAGATGTTGTTATAATCAGGCATCTTGTAAGTGCTCCTAGGTAACTATTCCTCTAATAATAAAAGCCAGCAACCACATTTAACTTGCTGAATGCTGTTTAGCAATACGCTTCTAACAGAAGTTTTCTAACTAAATCTCAAGAAATGCAACCAAGTCATTAATTACGATCAGGTTCCTCACAGAGCAGAGTTAAAAATTAGGAATCATGAATATTTATGCAAAAATTTATAATTCAACATGACCGCATGACAGGCAACCTCAACTGCCCAGTATATGTATTTAAGATATAGTGTAACCCCATTGCTAGCACAGAATACGTACACTTACAAAAGAAACAGCTGCAAAAATGATAAAGGTCCCGAATCCCCTCCAGAGCATAACACTCACCAGGGAAATTTCCACAGGTTACCCGAGAGATGCCTGTGCCACACAGGAGCAGAGTGCAGGCAAGCTCACATAATAGAGAACCACCAGTTTTCTGCAGGGCACGTTAAGCAATGTCAGTAAAGGCACAGCCACACTAATATCATGATGTGATCTCCAAATCCTGCACTACCTTCAGCCAGTTTTACGGCAGTTTTGGACACAGAACTCACCTTTCGCCTTAATGAAATTTTGTGTAATTCTGTCCTTTCTTTGAACACCATGAACATCCTGGAAAAGGAAAAGGAACTCAAGCATAAAACAGAGCTCTCCTTCATCGCAAAATCCATGTGTAAGATGTACTCTGGGATAAAAAAGAGCCTTCTCTCTTCCAAAGAGCCTCAGCTGGTACTACAAGGCTAAAATGACTGAAGTCCAGAAGCAACACAAGAGATAAGAAAAGACAGATTTATTTATTTCATTTAGGGACTAAAGGCATTGAAATGGTTAACTTTGTGTGAAAGGGATGCTCCAGAGTGTTTGACTATACAGAATACTCAGATTTTACTATTTAATTTTTTTTAAGTATAGTCCAGTGGGGCCAAAAACTGCCACTGTAAAGGAGAGCCTCTTTGAAAAGGCTTCAGAGTCATAACTCTGCCATGATAACAAGGAGGTGAATGAAACTGGTGGACTGAGGAGGGCAGGGGGTGGTGGTGTTAATTTTCATTTACTTCCAAAACACGTGTCATTCCTGCCTCCTCCCAGGTCATGCGCGTTGCATCTGGGCTCCATGGTGAAGGAACAAAGCCCAACAAAATTGGAAAGAGAAAAAAAAGATATGTAACACATGTGAGAAACTGGCATTTAAAGCAAAGCCTAAACAAGCCCATATAAAACTGCTTCATCAAGTGCCTCAAAAACAAAGGGCTCCAGCTTAGCAGAGAAAGCAAAACCTTGAATCATTCAAATGAAATCCTCAGCTGGGCAAAGTTCACTGTGGTTTCGCCAATGACATCAACAGGGTCAGGATTAGCTTCTCTACATGTTGAAATACACTAACGTTATTGGGATGCTGTTCATTGTAAGGATTCCAGCACAGCACTATGAAAACCTAATCTAAATTCTGCCTCTGTGCATCAGAATAATTCAGTGGTAGCAAGAGCAACAACAGAAAACCACAGCATTTCAAAACATCCACAATTCATCTAAAAAAGCATTTCTGCTGAAATGTTAGTGTTTAACAAAATCAAAACAATGTTGACAGTATCACAAACTAAAACTACAGGATAAAAGTTATTCCACCCCACAACCTTTCCTAAAGAAAGAGGTTTTTGCTCACTTTTTATTTTTAAATTACTTGCCCTTATTTTAAAGTCCACACTTTTTTTCTGCATATTACATCTGCACTTCAGATAACAGAATCCAAATGAAATATTTCAGGTTTGAAATTTGAAACAAAAAAATACAGACTGCAAGTCAAATATCTCCCTACACACACATGTGAGGCTACAGAGTATTCCTTTGTGGAGTCTTTCAACATTTTTAGGTTTTGCTCCAAGCCAGTAGGAAAGAGAATCCTTAACAAATTTCCAAATGCCAGGGGAAACTGGCCTTCCACCCTCCACACTGCTATTTCCCCATGCTTCTGCATCGACTGGCTTTACATGAGGACCAGGAGAAAGAAAGGTGGGCCGGTTTCTAAAGGTAATTAAGAAGAAATTTCAGACATTCAAAATTTAAAGGTGGGTTGTGGGTTTTTTTAACTGATGGTATAACTGAACTCACACAGACAACACTACAAAGACGCTTTATACTCAAGAGTAGCACTCAAGGCTCAGAAGGCGGAGCGTGCAGTTTCTTTGAGTTGAGCAGCCTGTGAAGGCTCCGAAGGGAAATGCCACATTTAACAAAATAAACAGAGCTGGCAACTGTGAAATGAGAATGATTCACATTAAGGAAGAAAAATTTACATTAAAAAAAAAAAGTAAAATTAATCAACTAAATGTAAAGTTTTGTGTTACACGGCAATAGGCCAGTCTCACAGATGACTTTGTATGTCAGCTGTTGAGTAATTCGGCCTGCAGCTAGGAACGAGCATCTGAGCAGCTGTCACTTTGTCCAGATACATGTTATATAAATGTCCATAGAGAAAGACCGCAGTGTTATCACAAGCTGCCTGTCTGCAAACACCACACCTCCACAGTCACTGCTCCCATTCACACATGGATTATAGCCACACAGATTGAGAAGTAGTCTCAGTAGACAGTGCAAGGTGGCACACCACGTTGGCAGTCAGCAGAGCTACAGATAGAGCCAGTATGAAGTAAACATCCCTGAAACATATACAAACCCAGGTGTTGAGTCCTTTAGCACTGTTTTGTTCTACAAACTCACATCTATGAAGCTGCTCCATTTTATTTTTTATATAGATGTATATATGCATTCTTAGGGAAATACTTAAAAGTGTACAGGAAAGGCGTCATGGGAATCATCTAATCTGAGACCTCGAAAGCTGGAATTCACTATGCTTATCGCTGTGTAATTCATAACCAGTGCTGTGAAAAATCATTAATTGCTTTTTCAACAAGTTTTCCTGGCTAACCCTTAGCACACAGTACTAATCACTTTTTCTCAGTATATGAGCTTTAGTCACAGAAAATGCATATTTATACAAATTATTAATTAAACCCTTCTTGACATCTACTGTACCTGAAACATCTGGCATTTTTCTTTCTTAATCAATTCAGTTCCCATAGGCTTGGCATTTTAAACACAGTTATTTTAAATAACTCAAATTGTCAACACCAAATCGTGTTTTTGTGGCTTCAGATGGTTACAAATATAATTACTAGAGACAACCCATCCATTGTTAACTCCTGAACACTGAGACACAGAGGCTCAGAGAGGACATGCATTTCTCTGTTCCTTGCCATTTTCTGCATACTCACACTGGTCAGCAGGACTGGTACAAAAGAGCAAAGACTGCCTGAAAGCCATGATGAGATATGAAGTCATCTGCTTCATACAGCTCTTAGTGGGCAGCATGCATACAGACTAAGCAAGAAGAATCTTCTTACCCTTGTCAAGAAATAAACTCCTAATAAAGGGATCACCTGCTGTAACAATGTCTAGTTTATTTTATTCTCTATTACCAGAAGGCTAAGGGAAAAAGGATGAACTTTCCCCACCCCCCATAAGACGAGATTCCATATAGGTCTGTAACTGCTACCATGGCTCACAACAGAATCTAGTGTCTATCTTTCTATACATTTGCAGTCCAGTGCTTCAAGCAGACCTCAGCCCCTCAGTTGGGCTAATCCACCACTTTTTTCCAGTTCAAGGTGCAAAGCAAGAAAGGCAACTGGACTTGAGAAATCCTGAGGAACAGTCTGGTATCCAAAGGGCTACAAAAAAAGAGCTCTAAATTTCAAATTGGACTGAGATTTTCAGGGCTATCATGGTGACTTCGACCCAAAGATACTCTGGCATAATAGTGTCTCACCAAGTAACCAGAAAGCAGGTATGGCAACAGGAGGACAGTGCAAGAGAAGGCAGGGCTGGGAGCTGCCAGGTGTAAAAGCATGTTAGAATAAACAGTAGACAGTGTACCAGAGAGGTTAGGAGGTATATGACATTGGCACTGTGCCCACAGGTGATGTGGAACAGTCAGACTCCTGCATTTGCATGGAAGGTAGCAAGGTGGTAGGCAGCTGCAATATCCAGTGTCTGCAGAAGAAACAGGAGTGCTCTCTACCCCTTGCTTTCACAAATGAAAAGTTCTCCCACGTAGTATAAAGCTGCAGGGCTTTCTAAAGCTCCCTCTGCGAGGACTCTGATATTGGCCTTTCCATTACATGCAACAAAAAGTGTTTTCTCACCTCTGACACTGAAACGAGTCCTGTTTCTAAAACAGCTGTCTTGCACCATTTGTCACTTAAGCGAAAGCCTGAATAAATGGAGAGTACATTGACCTGTGGCTAAGAAAAATGTTGCTAAGGCACACAACTTAATTGCATCTGTCAAAAATGTGTTCGTGCTCACTACACCTGATGAATCATCACCACACACTTTTCGACTGCCAGACTGAACTCTTTAAGGATAACAGAAGTCCTGGAACTCAGCCACCTAGACATCTAAATAAAAGTCTATAAATTGCAACAAATAGGTCTTCATATAGGTATCTTGGACAAATTCTTTGTCATGGCACTAAAACCACTGTGTTTACAATTTTCCTGAAGTTTCACAGGACTGTCTTATCACTTCCTCTTCCCACCCTCCAGGCTTGTATTGTATCATCCAAAATGTTATCACAGTCCCCCTTCCCAGCTATATTTCAGCTGGAAGATAAATGAATCCTATTGGCTTATATTTATTTTGTTTCAGATTCAGTTAAGACTTGTAGTATGTGAACAGTGATTTCATCTGCAGGATTAGGAACATAAAACATACCATCTTAGAAATAAACTATATTTCAGTGGCTCCATGATGAACTTCCTTGTGAAGTCAATTCAGTGTTTAAAATATGGCAATTCTAAGATTCTTGTAATGGTGGTACAATGGAGTTTTCATAGAATCACAGAATGGTTTTGCAAACCTAGAGGTCAGAATAAGGAAAACCATACATGTATCTGTCAGCCACTTTGGCTATATGTTTTAGCCAGAATTAGAGATACACTTATAACAGACTTGGTTTTCCAGGTACAGCTTTGTAAGCAGGTTGTGACAAAAAAGCATACCAAAATACACTGAAGTAGCAGGGACTTCTGTTAACATTAAATTTAAACTTCTTTCAGTTCTTTCATCATTTTTGCCTTCTCTCCTGCCTACAGCCTTTCAGAGCCTATATCAATATACGACCTGAAAATCTCTTTCTAATGCCTCCACCAGTATCCAACCTGAGCTTAAAGGCAGGTTCTGGCTACAAGTTTCCAGGTGAAATGCAATTACATTTCCATGAAGGTGAAGAACTGTTATGTTCCACTTGAAATACTTTACAATGTGCAGCAATTATTCAGTTCTTTTCAACCACTTCTTGGTCAAGCTATACTTTATTACTGATCTGACTGCTTTCAAGTACCATACTTCTGCAATAAGCCATTGCATACAGCATGTTGATATGGTTTATATAGTAAGTAAGCCTCTAACCTGTATTTTTAAAGTGTCCTTACACTATTTATTAAGGAAAAATCTTTTTCCTTAAGAATAAACAATCAGTTCTACTCTTCCCCTGATGAAAAAAAATTGTGTGCAAGCAAGAAGTGCATTTACAGCCATAGCTCCTTCTCTTTCACAACAGCATAACTCTTCAGTTCTTCCAAAGAAAGCCACTTGAGCTCTCCTCAATTGACGAGTTCCTAAAACTCATATATTTGCTCTACTAGTTATAATAACTATGATTGCATATATGTAAAGACCTCCAACATTAATGCTAAAATCCTAATCAAAGAACTCTGCTTTGGTTCACTGCATATGACATGGGAAGTCATTTCACTCTTCTGAATGCCAGTCTCTGTAAAGCGGGAGACATTGATGTTTACCTCCTCATAAGAAAGTGGAAAGCTTGTTAAGTATTTAAAAATTGCCGGATGGCAGATGCTAAGTATTTTCAGTAGGATTTCACACCAGCAAGTTTTTAATTACTGCAGTTCCTCATTTGCTAGATTCCCTGATGAACTGATAGGCAGACTCATTTATTCACAGCTGAATACCCAAAATGTCAGCTAGGGTTGAGAGAGTGTCGTACACAACTTCAACCCTACTCTATTTGGTGTTAATTTTTTTTGCAGACGTATACAAAGACTGAAGATCATCTCTGCTTTTCTGTGCAAGATAGAGGAGTGACCCCACAGGAGACAGATCACCATGAGGTACTCAACCAAATTATATCATGCTGGTAGCAATGCCTTGAGCTAAGCTATTTACACGGGTAGGTCTTATGGCTAATGCTACCCTTTGCAAAAGCAAAATGCTTTAAGTGTGTCAAACAGCAATATAGAGGCTCATTCTGCTGAGAGTTTACAGTATATGAAGATGCACTTTCATTTGACTAATCCTGCAACAGTGCTCTATCAAACTAAACAAACATTCAGCACACTGGACAAGCTGGTAAAACTCCCCTCAATACTACTACATCTTCCCAGGCTACCAAGTAATCTAGGTACTGTCTCTGCATAGACCTTGCTTGGAAAACTTAATTGCTCCTCCAAACTCTCTCAAAAATTATCCTTAAGCTTTAAGTTTTGTTAAGCTGCTTCACTTCAGACTTCTTCCATCTGTAGTTGTTCAGTTTAGCCCGTACTTCATTCTTCATGTTACAGTGACACAAATTTTTCACTTGAGCTCTAGGTATGGTTGTGGTAGAATCGAATTTTGTGCAACTGTTAAAATGAAGAACCAGTGACTGAGCTGAAGGACCTCCACCAGGTCAAATTACACCTGTGTCACACAGAGTACAAGCTCAGCTCCTGAAGTTCTGGTCATGGCAGCAACACCCTCCTCTCATATGCATGTAAGCAGGCTGGTATAAACTGTCTCATGCATTATAATACATTGACCCCTGCTCTGACTTTTTACCACCACAGGAGACATGATGTAAGCACCCAAGAAGTCACTGTCTGGCACCTCTGATTTTATTACAGAATAGCTCTGACCAAGGAAGTCATCAAATTGGTTAATGAAGTTTCTGAGCTGTGCAGCACAAACCAGGAAAATGGTACCTTCATGAGTGCAATGACTATCTCCAGGCAAGGCTGCTCCAGACTCAGGAACTTGTTTCCTAGGTGTTGTATAAATTGGGGTTCTATCTTTTGCCCCACAACTTCCCCAAGGCTGGCCCAGTGCAGCAGCAAACCCCATCATGTGCTATTTGCTTACATTAGTGAAGATCCTCCTTGCCAAGGAAAACAGCTACCAAAAGCTTCCACAGATGCTGCTTGTGCGAGATTTCTAAAACACTTTCCAACCAATACCCTTAACAAAGAATAGTGAGATTTAATTAAAGTGTAAAATAATTAAAAGGCAATCAAGAGCAATAAGATGTTTCTGATCATTTTCCCCTACAATTAAATGTAAGAAATGGAGGAAGGGATTGCCCAATCTCCACGGTTTTCAAACCGCTTTTAGAAAATGAAAAAGAAAATATTAGACCAAGATGTGTAATAAAGGCTTCAACAAAGCAATCAAATGATAATAGAGATTAAGTCACACGTTTCTGTGTAAACAAAAATCTCCATCTCATTTATCTCAGTATATAAATGAAACATAGTAAGTCCTGGGATACAAATGTATAAACACCTTGCCCATTGGCTTCAAACAATCCTTTGTTCGCTTGACACTTAATTTTGATGGCCTGGCCTCATGGCATTTCCAAGACATAATTATTTCAAAGCAAATGGGTAGCTGGAGCAGGAAATATTCTCTAACCTTGAAAAAACACCTTCAGAGCAATTCTGTTTGTGCTGATTTTCCTTCCTCTTTTTCAGAAGAAGAGAGAAGGGACTAAACAATACTTCCTATTAAATTTTATAGCAATAACTCAGCACAATAATTTTACTGTTACAGTGAACAAACAAGTCATCGAAAAACAAATCCTTTCCATTTCATTACATTAAAAAGTGAATTTTGATGAAACTAAATTCCTTTAAATCTTGAAAAATGGGAGGGTGTTGACTTTGTTTTATGGGTGGGTTTTGGTTGGTGTTTGTTTTGTTTTTGTGGGTTTTAAGTTTTGTTTTGGGTTTCTTTGGGTTTTTTGGTTGTTTGGGTTTTTTTGTTGTGGTGTGCTGGGTTTTTTCTTTTTCTTTTTTCCTTTTAAACATGGCTTTGCACACTGCTTAAGCACTGAGAGACTGGAAACAGTAATTGATTTGTAGGAATAAGGATATGTGAGCCACAAAGCACACGCTGTTTTGCTCTGTATTCCATCCTTGCCCCTGGATTGCACATGGTAGTGTGCAACAGTACTTACAAAGTGAGAATGCAAGAGGAGGGTAGAGGACATCTTAATTGCTCTTGCTCACTGACTCCATCATTGACTACTACCTCAAATAATGTATGTTCACTGAAGCCAAAAGCATGTAGAGACAGTAATGCTTTTTCTTTATAAGCCTGCCAAGAGTTCAACTCCTTGTCAATCTTCTCCTTCCATAGAGCAAAGGGTGCCAATTCTGCCTGCACTGATAATAAAGCTCTCCTTACAGTGATGATCTGCATCATCCCCAAGTATTTTCAGCCAGCTTTACTCTTTGTGGAGTGGGGCAGACCAAGCACAAGTCTGGTAGAAGAGACAAATCACAAGACAGGCTTGCCAGCCATCAAAACAAAGGACAAAAGAATTTTGATAAAATAAGGATAAATTAAACACCTCAATTGTGAAATGTTTGCATTTTTCTGTGATTTAGGCAGACTATAAACTCTTCAAGACCATCGGCATCTCAGCCTTCCTTACTTCACAGTGTCAAGCACCAGCTGGCACAGAACATGATTTGTTCAACACAGCACTACCTCTAACACAAACAATAAAACCCATGTGCTCCAAATATGAATCTGTGACAGGCAGACCTAGAGAGGGAAAAAGAGATAGGATGCTTATCAAGTTTATGAAATTCTACTAGCATTTTCTCAAACTCACACTGGCTCTGAATACAAGTACCAAAGAAATAAGAGCAGGCAAAACATGCACCTGTAAAACAGTTCACAATGAACAAGCACCTGGACTATCTAACTGAAAGAAAACAGAGAAAGGAAACCATTCTGGGAATAAGCTACATAACGCCTCTACAGAAACCCTTCCTGCTCATCACTGCCAGCACCCTTTCAACACACTCCTTTTCAGTCCTGCTAACTTCCATCCAAAAAAACATTGATCAAAGCCAAACCCAAGCTGACTGAGGTGCTGCTATAGCCTTTTCAATGCTCTGTAACTTCTCCTCCTAGAGGGAACACGTCCTCACCTCTCCAGAGAAGGGAGTTATCATGCAGTGTGCATACAGCAGCTGATACACTAGGCTCCAGAACAGTTTGGACCTTGGACAAGACGCTGTTAACAATAGTCATTCAGAAAGCCAAAACCCACAGAACAACACTTGCAGAGACTGCCATCTCTTGGACTTAAACTGATTCCTATCACTATGTTTCAAAACGACTCCATGGCAAAATTTGTCACAGATATTTGTTATTTGGGGTCCAGGACATCATTTTCACAGAAGCTAAAAAGAACTCGAATTGGTCTTGAAGTCAGCTTTAAAATAGGGATCGAGTGACAACTAGTGGAGGTTTTCATAAGTGCACCTCTGGACTTGTGCACGATGTGATCTGCGTCAAGACCCTGCTTCACTGAAATCCAGTTATGCAGGAAAGCTTTCCAGAGAGAGTTTGTACACATATGTGAAGACATGGGGAATGTGAATGTGCTCACATGACTCAAAGCTGATTCTTACTAATCTGGTAAATCTGCTCAGACACAGAGACTTACACAAACCAAGTACCTAGAAACAGAAGCCAGGCCACAGAAAAACACAAGTGCAACCGGCCTATCACCCACTCCCAAATAATGACATGGTGGAAATGAAGATAGAAGGAGTCAGAAGTTAGGAGAAGATAGCATGACCTTCCTTCTGGTGCATCGCTTTCCTTAGAGTATTCCAGTTGGCTATTAGAAGCTTATGGCTCCTCAGTCAGAGGCTGAGATTGAACTATTTTGTCTGTGGGCTATTAAACCTCTCCTCCATGAATTTCTCTAGTTTGTATATGCTTTTAGCCTCAACAACACGATGTAGCAATGAGTTCCACAGCTCTGTTCATGCAGGAAAACATATTTTCATTTATTTAAAAACTATTACTTACTTCATTGGATGGTTTCTAATGCCCGATTTATGTAAAGGTGAACAATCATTCATTAATTTATCTTCTCTCACTTCTTCATGACTTCATTAGCCTTCTCCAAGACCTCTCACCTCTTTTCCAGGCCGATGAGTCCAGAAACTGATGAATTCATGCACAGGAGAAAAAAAATCTTCCATTTTATTTGCTTCTTTAATCATCTCTGAACACACCTAATGCTTCCAAAGACTTACTAGGAGTAACTTTCCCAAAGTAGCATTAGTTGAGGTTTGACTCATCGTCACTATCCTCAAGTACTTTGCGAGGTCTTCGGTAGGGAAGGGAAATCATTGTCTTTTTACATGTAATATTCTGCATTTACTAATGATGCATTTTAACTGTCGCTTCATCACCTGGTCTCTGAGTATTGAGAGAACCTCTGCAACACTTCAAACATTTTTAAATCTGGCTACCCTGATTATTTTTATAACATCATCATGTTTTATTAGTATCAGACCTTAGTCCAGTACCACAGCTCTAACACAGCTATCAAAATATTGGGAAAACAATTCCGCAACAGAAACGGCTACAATAAAACACACACAAGAAATGTCAACAGGGCCTTAGAGGAAGTTTTTAGAATTTACCTTGCTCAGGTTTCCTGTTAGAAGCACTATAGTGCTTTCCTGGTACTTTCCTACTTAACTGGCAGATGGACACTGAGAAAGCAGTGACTGATGCTATTATAACAACTTCTGAATTTGGCAAAAAGGAAGAAGTGAAAGATAGGAGAAAAAGTGCCAACTATACTATACACCTGCTTCAAGAATCCTCAATTACCATTATTCATTGTTTGTCACAGGGAGCTGTTTCTTTAAGATGTTTTAAATCACAACTGAAAGGATACAGTAGAAGCTGTAGATCTGTCAACTTTAACTACTAAGTGCAAGAGGAGACTTGTAATGGGTGCCCTCTCCTTAAAAACCGAACACCACTAAACTAAAATTTCTGCTCCTCCTAATTGCAGAAGACAAAATAAAGCCTAACAATACTAGCCCTATGTGTTCATAAAGCAGAATTACAGTGGTTTGGGTTGGAAGGGAGCTTAAAGATCATCCAGTTCCAACCCCCCTGCCATGGTCAGGGACACCTTCCACTAGACCAGGTTGCTCAAAGCCCCATCCAGCCTGGACTTGAACACTGCCAGGGACAGGGCACCCACAGCTTTTCTGGGCAACCTGTGCCAGAGTTTCACCACCCTCAAAGTGAAGAATTTCTTCCTAATGTCTAATCTAAATCTCCCCTCTGTCAGTTTTATGCCATTCCCTCTTGTCCTACCACTACATGCATTTGCCAGAAGTCCCTCTCCATGTTTCTTGTAGACCCCCTTTAGGTACTGGAAGGCTGCTCCAAGGTCTCCCTGAAGTCTTCTGTTCTCCAGACTGAACAACCCCAGCTCTCTCAGCCTGTCTTCATAGGACTCTAATTAAAAACAAATCCCAACACTGTGAAATAACCTTATGACTTAAAATATATCTCCTGCTTTTGAATGTATGACTCATCCTTTGACTGCTTGTGTCATTACAATGCTGTCTCATTACAGTGTGACTAACAAATTTATTAATATTTGCAGTTTCAATTTTCATGGCAGGCAGAGATACACAAAATTCTGAACAAGAAAACAGTTTAATCTCTCTCCAGAACACTTCATGTTTTTAAATCATCTCTCCATCCAATCGACATACTGAATGCAGCCTGCTCAATGCATAAATGCAATAAATTAATGTGGGCTACAGACAAGATTCAGATTCTGCAGAAGCTCAACTTTCTCAAGAAATAATAGAGACTTCCGAGCTGCTGCTCCCCAAAATGCCCACACATATTTGCTGGTTATGACTCCAAGCAGCAAACAATGCAGCGCTGTTCCCCTGGACAAAACCACAGCAGATGGGCCCCCAGGCAAGTGTACAGCCCTTCCAGAAGGTAATGATGTCACAACAAAGCCTCAGCGGAGATACTAAGGATCAGGTACCACCAAGGCTAGGTTTGCCATGTGGGGCAGTCACTCACATGCTGATGGGCAGATTTTCTAGCACAGGAGAATCACAAAGGCAGATTTGGAAGATACAATGACCACAGCCACTGCTCTTCCATCGTGAGCAGCACACTAGGGTATCTGAAGATGGTTGGTTTGTTCAAGTAGAGGCATTTGTTCAGGGATCAGGACAGAAAGTTTGCAGAGCTCCAGCAAGAGTCAAGCAGCCCAGGTCAGCATGTAGCTAGCTGGTTTCAATACTTAATATTTTGTAACCTAAACTGTTTACTAGAAGTAGAGAGTTATGTGAGTGAGTGCCTGGTGTTCCGAGACAAGGAGCAAGAACCTTGCAACAAGCCGACAAAGCTCATGTCACTGGATCTTGGTTCTGCATCATTACTTTTGGTCTGGCTGCTTGGCTCCTCAGGCTCATCAGGCTGTAATCTATTCCTGTGAACGCTTACCTAAGCAAGTGCCTCAATTGTGACTACATCAGTAAACCACCCTGTGATACAAATCCTACTCCTGCAATTTTCTTCTGGCTGTCAGGGAAGACTGAGCTGATGATCTTTGTCTAGTTGGATGCATACCCAAAGCACCCACTCAGTTCCATAGAGGAGGGCCGGCTGCCTGTCCAGTGCTACATGAGATAAAAACCAAGCCATAATGGTGACAGAGAGGCCAAACACACACAAAAAGAAATTGCAAAAATATCAATGAAACGTAAGATAGAGAAGCACAGAGAAAACTCACAATACTAGCTAGCAATTGACAAGGATGGATCATAAAAGATAGGCAAGATAAGCAAAAGGTAGAGTGACAGGTCATCCCTTCACAAAACTAATATTGTGAGAGCTCTAATGTAGATTGAGGGCAGCCACAGTCACCCATTTACACCCTGCCCAAGAAGAACACTCAATACCTATGGGCACAAAGGTTCTGCACTACAACAGCTTTGTCTCCAAGGCTCAATTAATGATGCAGCACTTCCTAGCATCAGGTTGCTAAAATCTAAAGTGATCATTGTACAGGTGAAAAAAAAGGAAGACTCCTGGAAATACATCTCACCAAGGAACAGAATGATCCTTATCTCATCAAGCAAAGTAAACAGAGCAGCACAGATTAACTGAGAACGACAGGCAATTAGACGTACAGTCAAAACCCATCGAAAAATCGATTGAAAGATTCACAGTCCCATGCGGATTCTCAATCAGACCCTTAGTTCTGATGCACATATATCAATAACAGAGCTAATATATAATCTTGCCAGACTAAAAGGAAATAATTCCCAGGTTAGAACAGAACGGCAGTCAGCTAAACAAAAAGCAGTAGAGGAAGACTGGCTCTTCTGGGGAAGTGCAGGCACTGGGAAGGGGTATAATACACTGTGTCCTGTAAACAAAGATTAAAAAAACAAAATCCATGTGAAGCCAGCCATGAGAAACACATGAGTCCAACATTAGGGTGTTTATTCAATAATTCTACTTTAGAGGCTTTATAAAGTATACAAACAACTGAGGCATAGAAAACATAACGAGATAAAAATAAGTCCATAAAATTGTCTGCCATGGGAGAGGAAGGGAGAAAAATTCTCTTTTAGGGAGGCTTTGTTTGCTATTAGTACTGAAACCACAGCTGGCACTATTTCTCTCATTGATAAGGAAACATGCACTCCCTCTTACGCTAAATTTAAATTTCATCATGATTTTGGGGGGCAAGAGAAGAGGACAAAGAGCTGAATCAAACATATAGTGACTAGCAGTAGAAGTTCTGAAGGAATTGTTGAGCATTTAAACCACAGCAGTACCTCCAGAGTTCCTGCATATCTTGCTACGCACCTTACCAAACACAGTGGGCACACAGTTATGCGGATGATGTCCCTGACCCAAAAGGGCTTGTCATCTAAGTACCCAGGAATGGAAGAGATGCAGACAGTTGTGAGGAAGGCTCATGAAGGAGACTGTCATGACAGCATCACTTGCCAGCTCAAAGCATCTTAGCAGGGCAGCCCTTATTGAACACTGAGGAGAGCTGAGCAGAGGCAGCCTTGCTGCTGCTGGAGGAACAAGAGCAGCATGGCTCAGCATGAACCATACCAGTCCAGCCAGGCAGTGCTCCCATATCCCACACACACTCTCCGCCCTCGGCAGCAACAGGGTACTGCCATAAGCAAAGAAAGGCGGATACAGATGGCTTCTGACCCTGTGCAGCAGCTGTCTCATGATCCCCTAGCTTGTTGCTGGCACAGACTAAGAATAAGAAAAGTTGTCGGCTTTGTTGACCTTTAACCAGCACTTCTCTTGGATACCTGTTGTGACATGGAAGAGAACATGAAGAAGGCTTTGTGGAAGTGCGTGACAAATGAGCATTCAAGACTGACAGAGCAGATGGGGGTGATGGCTCAGTGCTGCACTGGACAAGACATGCAGAGCAGGGGTAGGATATGACAATGAAGATGAGTGCCTTGCTCTTGGGTGGTGGAAAGGGAAGTCCTGTGAGGCAGCAGTAAAAATGTTCAAAGCAAGAAGCCAGAAACACAGTATTTGTAACCATATTCTTGGAACAGAGAAAAAACATGCAGCTCTGACAGACAATGAACCATCTCAGGAGCCACACAGACTGGAATGAACTGCACAGCTAGAAATTTTGTGGATCACTATTACAGAACTGTGCCCTGGAGGCTTAACTTTGGGAAACCTAGGATGACTGCATTTTAAGTTATGTCTGAGCTTGCAGCCAGCCAGCCAGCCACAATGGAGTGGAAGGGCACAGCTGCCTTCCAGGCAGCCAGTGACAGCATTTAAGTTCTTTGTTGTCCCTCCCAGACACAGAAAAGAAACCAATCTACTTTCATCTGATTTGCAACAATAGAGCTTGGTCCTCAAAGCTCGTGTTCTGGCCACCATTCCCCCATGCTCCCATTTGTTTCCCAGGCCACCCAGAGCTGCACAGAGTGAGGCTTAGGAATTAGTCCATCTGACTCTAAACTCAAGAATCCTTGTTCAGAATGACACACAGCTCAAGCAGTGTAAGAACAGCAGGAAAAAAGTACTGCTGTTCATTAGCGACATGATCACCGTATCTTTGCAGCTATTCACCAAGAGACCAGCAGACTACAGGTTGCATGGCAGTCCTGCTATCAATCCTATTCCAGAACCCCGGCACAGAGACCTCCAGCTTATACACTGATCCCAATACCAAGCTCAGAAGTCCTCTCCTTGCTGGCTACAGGTGCATTGTACTGTTTCACAACAAATCTGCAGGGAGTTGAAAATACTAAAACCGGAATATGAGTATTTTTCAATAGGAAGTAATTCTACCCACTGGAACTTGTTGCTTATTCTGTACCTAACCAAAACACACTTTTTTTTTACTTCATGAAAAACCACTGCAGAACTGCTAGTTTCCACAGCAGTCCCAGAGCTTCCATCACAACGCAGATGTGGCTGCCCAACGGATATATGTCAGGGTGTCAGGTCCATCAGCAAATTACACCAAACCAAGCAGGTTAGACCATGCTAGCCGGGTCATGGTATGTGATGGTAGTATTTCACGTATCCTCTTATCCTGTTGCAACCACAGGAAATTTAAGCTATGTAGCTGTAGACTCTTTCAGTTGAGCAGACCAAGAACTTTGTTACCACAGCTCTGCCCACAGCATGTCCAAGGTCAAAGTCAGACAGAGACTGCATTTCAGTCCTCAAAAGATTTTATCTAAATACCATGCACCAACACCACAGCAGGAATTATGTGGACCATAAATTCAATGAAGGACTTGAGTGTAGGCTATTAATTCACTACTGATATTCAAAATTATTGATGGCAAAACATTTATCTTAATAACCACAAGTTACACCCGTTAACTCCACAATGAATCATGAAAACCCCTCAAATATTCCAAATACATACATGGAGTGAGTGGAAAAAAAAAAGCAATAAGCATGGGGCTGGAGGGGACAATATGCAAAACATCCTACTCTGTACCTCAGAAAGTGTAAATGCCTGGGTGGATATTTTACTTCAGGACAAAAATCAGCCATCATATCAGGCCATGTGGTTCCTAAGTTTAATTTACACTAACAATGTTAGGACAAGACCTTATCAGTCCCTGTGTACAAAACAAGTTGTACAGAACAAAAAATATGGACAACAACTGAGATTAAAATCAGTCTCCGCAATTGAAAGAGATGAGTTTTGTGTGCAGTGAGGTGATGGCAGGTTTCTTCCCTCTATGTATTTAGAGAAATTTTAAATTTAACCCTAAGCTCTCCACTTCCTACCTCTTTAGCAGCCAGCTTCAGTAACTGGCAAAGCCAACAGAAAGTCTTCTACACAAGTATCACGAGAATAGACATTGCAGGCTCCTGCACGTTACCTGGAAAGGACAGTGAAACTCTGAAACAAATAAAGGCTTTTTCCAGGATGTTTAATTGAAATGGACATGAAAGAAAAGGAACTTGACTCAGAAGCAAATTTTACAAGTCTCAAAGAACTGCGTTGATCTGATATTTGGAAATGATGGGGAAGAATTACTATTTTAGTAGCCCTTCAGCCGTCACTGACTCTTTCAATAAGCATCCGCTCTTTGTGCTGTCTTTACACATTACATGATGAAAACAGTCACGAGCCAAATAAATATTTGTTTTCTGTTACAAGTCACCTTTAAGATTACAATCCAACCTGACACAAGGACAAGGATTTCACTTTCAAGTTTAAAGTAATTCATCACTGAGATAGATCTGAGCTGCACCAAGAATAAACGTGTTTCAAAAATATGCATTTGCCAAGTCTTTACACAGCCATTTGAAATGTCTAATGCAATCACACAGTCCTGTGGTTTGCTTCCACTGGAAAGGCTTTTACATTTACATTAATCTCTGGGAATTGTCCTACACTACAGGAAACCACAGAGTGTTCAGATTATTGGTTTGACCACAGAGTACTTTGAGCTGCAGACTTTGTCTTTTGACTATGTGCTTCAGCAGAAACCTTTGAATGACAGCTCTGCATTCTGACATAATGCAATCATTACCCAACTGAGAGCATGCCCCCACTGTTTTAAAAACAAATCCTCAGGATAAACACATGGCATCTTTACACAGCCAGGCTGGGAGGTGAAAAGAGGAAATAGTGGTTTATCGATTTTGCAAAAGGATAACTGAAGCAAATAGAGCTTTGCTATAAAAAGCCATGTAGACACCCAGTCCTCTTGAGATCAGTGAGAGTTAGAGATCTAAATGATTTCTGCAGATCTGGCCACAATAGACATGTCTACAGTCGCACCAATGAGATTTATGTTTTTCTGGGCAATTGGGGATCACCTGCAAGCCTGAGCCCTGTATCCCTGACTCTCACCTCTAAGAAACCAAGTGGTTCTGAAGATTGTGAAGCTCCACCAGTACAGGAGGACTGGCACATGCTGCAGCTCTGCTCCTCTCTGAAGCATGGTCAACTAACCAGTCCATGGCTTTCAGGTGATATATATGCATAGTTGACAAAATCTGTGTCAGAGCCCCTGAATCCTTATCTGGGATCTTACACACTCTCTTCTCCTACACATTTTAGAAAGCTGCAGGGCACTATCCACTTGTTAAACAGCCCACAGAAACCTAGCCACGTCCTTGCTCTGAAGGGGGAGGTAGAATAGATCTTGGTCAGGATTAGGCATATAGGCAGACTAATGTGGGGAAAAACTGCCATGTTATCATCCATCTGTTACATCAGTTTTGCCAGCTCTCCCCACATCATCTACACTTAACTAAGCACCTAAGCTTCTCAAGATCATGGAATCATAGAATCATAGAATAGTTAGGGTTGGAAAGGACCTTAAGATCATCTAGTTCCAACAACCCTGCCATGGGCAGGGACACCTCCCACTAAACCATGCCACTCAAGGCTCTGTCCAACCTGGCCTTGAACACTGCCAGGGATGGAGCATCCACAACTTCCCTGGGCAACCCCTTCCAGTGCCTCAGCACCCTCACAGGAAAGACCTTCTTGCTTAGATCCAACCTAAATAC
>JANHGB010045132.1:36224-51121 GCA_026283785.1 Coracopsis vasa | reverse complement strand
GTATTCACTTTTGAGGTAGAAAAATTGCATGCACCTGCTCATTACAGAGGGGTTGGACTACATAACCTTTGAAGGCCCCTTCCAACACAAACTATTCTATGATTCTACAATTTATTTGCCTAATTAGAGACAATTTCCATTATTCAGCATCTGTTGTCTTTCAACTAGCATCTGCTGCTTTCATCATGTATCCCTAGAATTTTTTAGATGATGCTTTTTTCATATACTTAATTGAATCTACATTGCATAGTTCCCTCCTCTGTTCAGCTTTGCTAGTCCAGATTTGCCTGAGTTGCTTCTTCATATAGCTTATGTACATGACATATAACATCAATAACCACTTCCTCCCCATTCCATGAAGGAGCACAGTGAAGGTGAAATCTACGTGCAACCTGTATGAAACTTCTAGAAAGGTGATAGATGTTATCATAGAGCCATGGGATCACAAAGTGGTTTGGTTTGGAAGGGACCTTAAAACTCATCCAGTTCCAACCCCCTGCCACAGGCAGGGACACCTTCCACTAGACCAGGTTGCTCCAAGTCCCAGCCTGTAAAATGTGCTACTGGATGGAGGAGTCATGCAGGCAGTGAGTACACCACAATAATATATTTCATCTTTAAAGAGCATGGAATTTAAAGCCAGCAAGCTGACTGCTTGAATGCCAGAAAAATAAAGATGGTTTCAGGCCGTTTCAGTCTGATCAAAACATCTGCCTTTTCTGAGAATTCTTTCAAGTCCAGAAATCAGACACTGCCTTTCTTCCCCTTCATCTTTGAATAGAGCCATCCTTTCAAAAACGATAATGAGGAATATATCCTGTTGACAAATACTGCATAATGGAACTTTGCAGCTCTGGAAGAAAGGAAAAAAAAAATCTGAGTTTTTTTTGGTGTTGTTTTTTTTTTTTAATGAGCTTTTCCCTCCATGGAAAACAGAAGAACAGGCAAATGGGCAAATGTTACAACGCTGAAGCTGTCAGAGCAGCTCTCCTGAGAATTTTCAGTCTGCCAGATTTGTCACAATCCATCACACTGATTGCTGTGTCACCTTGCATCTTGAATGAGCTTTTCTTGGCAAAAAAACTCTAAACTTTCTTCACAGGCTTTGCCAGCCCCTTTCCCTGCAACTGAGGTAGAGGGCTGATGCTAGGTATTTACTCCTCCAGCAACTGAGGAATGCCTTTACCTTTCTTTCACACTGGAGACTCAGAAAACAGTGAGCGTTCAGTTATGGAGCGAAGATATTGAAGACAATTGAAGTTTTGTTTCTCTGTCATATCATAAATGCATTTCTAGGAGCCATTTGTAAAGTGGCACATATTCCTTCATGCCACACTGCTGTCTCTCCTTTCTCTGGGAGACAGATCTAGTGTATGGGGCTGAGGATCCAGAGTGGATGATGGGCAAGATATGTCTGCTGTGCATGAGATAGATAGAAGTGGGGAACAACAGGTGGAGAAGGAAGGCAAAGCATAAGACATGTCATGGTGAGGAAGGGAAAAACAGGGAGGAAGTGATATGCTATGCTCTTTGTCTTAGTTGCCTCTTATAGTCTGCTTTCTCAGCTAGCTTGTTTTACCTTGCTAGTGTGCTAACAAGTAAGACCCCCTCTACAACAACCTTTAAAGGAGGAAAAATAAATTATCCTTCTTTTGCACATGGAGAAACTTAAGCAGTATATGGAAAGCATTTCTGCCATTGCCCCATATGTCAGTCAAGTAAAACCCGTCAGTATTTGGAGCAATCAAACAGTACATGCACAGAACAGACAGATGTACTTAATTAGACTTATAATTGCTCTAAGATTACCAGACAAGAAGACAAACAGGGAACCGTACTTTGCAGTTGAACAGCATAGAGCAAGTCAACAAAAATTTCAATGTGAATTGCTCATCTAAAGGCTAAAAGGCTAAAGCTTTGCACCAGGACAGAGAGCAGTGGCAGAGGATGGAAAGTTATTTGCTCTAATTAGTTTAAACAATAGAGGAAGATGATAAGGATTTCTGGATTATTCATAAATGCAATACTTCTTTGAATCTAGTAATTACAGAAGTGAGAAATTAAGTCCATAGGAATTTTCCTTTATGCTTTGAAATTGGTGAAATTTTTATAGCTGTTTCAACTGTCAAAGCAATTTTAGACCTGACCTAGAAATATCTTCTGCTTTATTGGGATAAAATGTCTGAGACTGATTGCTGTTGCAGATACAGCTATTCGCTCACAGCAGAAGAGCTGGGGAGAGCAAGGAACCCAGGTAGCTAGAGCCTGTGGGCCCCAGTTACACACGTAATTTTTCTCGAGCTTATGCAGTGTGTCCGGCCTTTAGACACACCTCATATACTTACATTTTCTCAACAGAAACTCCCTTCTCTTCATTCCAGTTGGCCTTTTTCTTTCTAATGTCAGACAGGAATATGCCAGTGAAGCTTTTTCAAGTCTCATTCACAACAACTACTGAGAAAGTTTAGCTGAAACTTTCTAAATTCCTTTGTAACAGTTTCGTATATTTTCCCATGAGAATCTTCCAGGACCTAAAGTTGACCTACGAGAAATCTGGAGAGGGCTTTTTGACAAGGGCCCACAGGGATAGGACAAGGGGGAATGGCTTTAACCTGACAGAGGGGAGAGTGACATGAGCTCTTAGGCAGAAGTTCTTCCCTGCGAGGGTGGTGAGGCCCTGGCACAGGTTGCCCAGGGAAGCTGTGGCTGCTCCAATCCCTGGCAGTGCTCAAGGCCAGGCTGGATGGGGCTTGGAGCAACCTGGTCTAGTGGAAGGTGTCCCTGCCCATGGCAGGGGATTGGAACTGGATGAGCTTTAAACTGCCTTCCAACCATTCTGTGATTCTGTGATGATTCTAAATTTGGGTTGATTCCTCCATGTCTGTAGTGAAGATCGTGAGTTCTGGGAGAAGCTCCCAAAGTTATGAATGAGACCAGCAGAATTGGCGACTTTGTAATCGAAGTCTCCAAGTAGGGGGAATTTTGTGTTTTTCTTAAAGCAGAATGCACGGGTGCATATTTCTTGACCCCAGTCCTGGCTCGTGCAAAGCAAAGGTGCTGTTCAGCCTAGTTAGGTTGAGGGTAGCACAAGAGATTCCTACATCTGGATCACAATGCAAGAGCAGACCATCTGGGCATTAAGTATGTTTAAAAACCACAGAAAATGGCTCTTTTTTTTGGCCTGGACCCAGCTTAAGGGGAAAGTATTAGTAGAATACTTGTTGGGTATGTGTCTGCCCTGTATCTGCTGTTTATGCCAGGAGGAAATTGCTAGGTTATAGAGATACTTAAGTTATGACAAGATTATGGAAGACACTGCATCTAATGGTCTGGCTTTTCTTTAGAAAGCCATATTCTGCCTCTCTCCTTCAGTCTTCCTGTTAGATGTCATCCAAGATGGATTCAAGTTCAAAAAAAAAAAGCCAAACCAAAAAGTTCAAGCAAACCTGCACCAAGTGAATCATGCCTACTAAATTTAAACCACTTATTATGGGGAGGCAAAAAAAAAGAAAACTTGGATTACAGGTTTAGCAAGCATGAACACATATTTCAGCATATATTGCCATATTTGTAATTGCCAAACTACTGATTTCTTGGAACTCTGCTATTAGCATTGTTAAGCGCTGTTCCAGACAGTCACTCCTATAAATCCCTGTTGATATATTAAGCAGGAGAAAGCTTTTGCAACAAAAATACTTAGCTGGCAAGTCATCTCCATTTGGGGAGTGCTGTCTAGGCTACAGGGACAGGTAGAGAAAGTTACTTGCTGTTACTTGCTTGCTGGTTTGGGTTGGGGGGGACCTTAAAATTCATCCAGTTTCAAGCCCCCTGCTCTGGGCCGGGACACCTTTAACTAGACAAGGTTACTCAAAGACCTGTCCAACCTGGCTTTGAACACTGTCAGGGATGGGGCATCCGCTTGCTGAGCCTCCAGTTGATGTTTGCTTGAATATTATTGCCACTTTTTTATTCATTTATTCATTTGGACAGAAGTGTAGAAGTGAATGAGGTTTCTGTACGGGGTACACTTCTAGTGTAAGGGCTATAGTTTACTGATGTCTTAGTCTCCTTCATATGCTGTTCAGGCAATAAGTAATGACAGGAAAAAACACCTCAGACCATCAAACAAATGTCTTTTTCATGGACAGATAGTATTCTTTTTCAAGTGTGCTATTCCAAATAATGAAGTGCTTCAAACCCTGAAATTATGGCAGCACATCACTAAATTCTGACATATATATATATGTTTATTTTCATAACACCAATATAACCAGAAACTTTTCATCACTGCCAGTCTTCTGACCAAAGTCTTCTCAGTGTCTTCTGAACTAGTCAGTGGGTAGAAATAAGATGGAGTGTCGTGAGAATAAAATTGTCAGAGTACAACTTTACCTTGGACAAAAATGATTGTCCTCTTTCACTCACATCTGCTGCACCATGTACCTCTGCAGAGGTGAAAGACCCCCACAGGCTTTCTGGCAAAGTATGAGAAAAAGAGAACTTGGATCACAGTATTTGCTTGACGTGGATAATACATTTAGAGGTGGTCCTGATGAAAGTCTGGGTCATCAGAGAGGAAGAAGAGGGGAAAGTGAAAAAGGAGGGTAGAGCCTCAGTATTTTAAGCACAACTACTTGAGAAGGGCATGGGGATGGAGAGGGGCAAGGAGACTTGTTTGTTCTGCTGCTGAACTGAGAACACATCTCCACATCCCAGCCCGGCTCCAGCATAACTGGTGGACTGCAGATTCCCAGATAAAAACTAGTTGTATTCCAAAGTGAACAACAGATGGGTGCTCTATGATTGGTCATCAACCTGCCTTCAGTTGTGAGGCAGAGGGAGACGTTTGCGAGACTGCCGTGCTTGTAGTCTCTCCTTATGGCATGATTTTATGCAGACTTGTTTGGGGGTGGAAAAGGGCTGCATGCGTATTTTATTACAAGTAACTGAAAGTTCACAGAGCTTTTCAGACCATTATTTAATGTTTTGTAAAGTTCCTAACAAGTTTATTCGTTGTACATCATGTTATCAAGTTACTGTTTGGGAAAAGGAGATGATCATCTTAAATCCAAAATCTACTTTAAAAAAGATAACACGGAAATTTTATGCAGTGTATTTGCTGTTGCTGAGTGATACCACATTCCTCTTAATACTTTGTTTGTGCCATACAGCAAAAAGAACCTAAGGCATTACTTCTTTTCCATGCTTGTTCCTGGTACTAGTAATAACAGATACACTTCTGGTTTCTTTTCTGAAGTCAGCAGCTGGGTGTATGTTCTTCGGCTTGCTTCAGCTGCATGTGCTTACATCTTGCATTAGACATCATCATATTCACATAGAATTGTGCAGTAGCAGTTTTCTGTGCCTGCCAAGCGTTTGAGGTACTCCTGTCCTGCAGTTAATCTCTCTCTGTTAAATAATCTGATGCCAGTACGATTTCTGGAATTCTGCTAAAGAAGGATTGGTGGCATCTGTGAAGATGCAGGGGTCTCCCTGCAGGAAAGTCCTGGATAAAGGGTGGTCTGTGCTGGTCCAGTCAGATGAATGCTCTGTTTTCTTGGGCCTCTTGTACATTTTGCAGCGCTTTGCATGTCCATGCTCTTGAACTTGCCTGTCACCAGCCATGACCTACATGGCAAGGGAGTGTTAGTCTTCATAGTAGACATTTGTATCCTCTGGGGCAAGCAAACTGCAAGTCTCAGTGGAATTGACAGCCAAGGGAAGTCCTGTCTTTTAAAGACTATGTTTTAAGTCCAACATGTAAACCTGCACAGCTTCAAGATAAAAACCCAAGCTCTGTAAGCACTGCAGTCTCTATTAATTGTCCTCTGGACATTGGGAAGACTAGTATGTTTTCTCATCTTCGTGTGTTTCCTGTCAGTAGTAGGCTGAGATTAGTTTATTGAAGTTTTATGTTCTGGGTGGATGTTTTGAAGGTACTGCTGGCCATCTTGGACCCGCAGGATGCTGTGCTGTTGCTGGTTTTCCTACACTTGAATACCTATTGCTGCATGAGGTTCTCAGGGCAACTCTGTCAGGTTCCCCAAAGTGAGCGACCTCCTCGCTGGGACCTGGAAGCCATGATAGCAGTAGTTTCTTTCTTGTTCCTAGTTTGCACTGCTAGGCTTTATGTGCTTGGTTTGCATGCTCTTGCACCCAAATTTCAGTCAAACAGCCTAATTCCTCTGTGCCCAAACTGATACTCTGTAGCTACACTTGAGAGATGGCAGTGGGGCACTTCAGGAGATTAAGTTCTACCAAACTGTACCACATAGTAGTTCATTTGAGCAGCCTCAGCTGGTGAGAAATTTAACTGCAGCATCCTTAGGGTCGTAAGGACCAGGTGTGGACCGCACGTGAGCCTGCCTGAATAGACTAAATAAGCAGAGCTGCTGACATCTAACAGTGTTCTGCAGTGGAGGTATGCTTGTGGCATGCAGACATTAAATTTGGCAATATAGAATCTCATTTCAGTTGGCATAGCCAGTGCTACTATGTCACCATATTCCTAGCAGAAAATTGTCAAGGTAATTAGTGTTAATTGGGATCTTTTCTGAATGAGCCTGTCATTTATTGTGTGTTTGGCCCAGGCTTGGACTCAGGGACTTGGCAGTCTCCCATCTGCAGTTCTGTCCAGATGAACGCGTATGCCTCACAGTGTACGTATCCAGAGTTCTGGGTGTAATCCCTACTGTTGGTATGTACGTGTTTTAAATCTTCATTCTACTTTAGGATACATCTTGCCCGTTGTAGCTGTGTAGGAGTTACCTGACATTGGACTTCAGCTCTCTGCTGTTGCCTTTTGTCTTCTGACATGCAGTTGCTTATTTTGTGACAGCTTCTGCTCTGTTTGCAGTGCAGCATCAAACATTTTTGAACTGAACCTGTCAGCTGAGAGTCACCCTCTCCTTAAAATCTCTCTTATGTAAATGACCATCGCTCTTCCTCATACATTTCAGTGCTCAAACTGATCTAAGTGTATTAAGATAACCTATTTGATCATTGGGTAAGTCGTCTTTGTAGCAGCCGTTAGCTACAAGTTTGTGTGCTATGAGTTCATTGCTCTCAGTCTTTCGCCATCGAGATTCGCTTGTAATTTTAGCTGGAAAGCTAATTCAAATCTGGCCTCTGGTTCCACGCAAGTTTTTAGAAATGATTGGAGGGACAACATACTGAAATTAAGGAAACACAACAGCTTAGGTGCTGGTTGCATTAAGGCTGGAAGCTTATTTGTAAGCAATGGAAATATAACCCGGGGTTCTCCACTGAAATATGTCTGCAGATATATCTTGATGGCAGTGTTTCGTTTTCCAGCTGCCACTAAGGACAAAGCAATACTTAACAGTGTTCTTTTACTGGGACTGTGTTGCCTCTTGTGTATCTCTTTGACTTCTAGAGTAACTCGGGGTCCTTTCTGATGAAATACAGATAATCTCGCCTTTCTTGAAATCTTGTGTGAGTTTGGGAAACTCGATGATTTTGTGACCTCAGTTTTTCTGTAGAGAGGATCTGTCTGCTTCAAAATGGAGCGTGGCCTCTGGCTTGCACTATAGGTAATGCCACCTAATTAGGGAAGATTGTTTTGTGTGGGATTGGAGAGGGAAAAGAGAGAAACAATTTAAACAGCAACTTTTAGCTGATTGTTCTCCAGGGCATGTTGTGGAAGCAATAATTTACCTGCTTGCTTTAAGTTTACCAACTGTGGCTTTATTGTAAGATTGAGGTGTGTTTTTTCTAAAGGGGAAAAGGGTTCTTTAGGTGGTTTCCCCTCAGTTAAAGAATTCTGAGGAAGAAGAGGATCCAGTCCCTTCAAAAACAAATTTGCTGCAGTCTTGGCATGATGCTACTATATTCACTCACCATAATCCCAGAATATGGCTTTCTCCTGTGTTGTACTGTGAAGGCTTTGGCAAACCAACACACTCTTTATAATAAGACTGAAAACAGCATTGATTGGGTTTAACTTCTGAGCAGTTTCTTCAAGAATTTTTGTGTTCATAAAAAGTATGCTGTCTTACTCCCTTTAATTCACTAGTGCGGGTTGCCCAGAGAAGTGGTGTAGTCTCAAACCTTGGAGATACTCAACAGCCATCTGGACAAGGTCCTGGGCAACTGGCTCCAGTTGAGCAGGGGGATTGGGCAAAAGGACCTCAAGAGATTCCCTTCAACCAGCCCTTCTGTGATTCTGCGATTAGAAGGTCACAACCTGTCCATAAGATCTCTGCCATAGTAATTCATGCCTTGTTACCTTGCAACTGAGCCAACGTGCTCACATGCAAACATGGGTTCAAGGTTACGCAGAAGCTGCAGCAAGTGCAGTGGCTGTGTTGCTTAGGCATGAGTTTTGACAAGAGCTTGTTGTGCACCTTCTTGAGGGTCTGCACAAAACTGTGCTCAAAGTACAGATCAATGTGCTAACTTAAAGTAGTGATATTTAAATAACTTGGAGCCTGGATACTTAGGAAACAACATTTTTCTTTGCGTTGCAGTACAAAGGCTGCATAAAACTGGATGCTGTGTTCCGCCAAGCCACAGCATGTGCTCGGGTGGTGGCAGTTCTTAGAGAAGGTTCTTAACCTTGCTTTCCAGGGCACAAGTGTAACACATCCTCAGATCATGTGGCAGAGCTTTTTCATTTTTCCTCTAATAGGACTATTTTGGGAAAATGGGCTAGAGAGTCCTAGATTAGATTTAGTATTTTGGACACTAGTCCTACTTTTGTGCATGCACGCAGATGAATTTATCTTTAAGTTTTGATACAAATGCAGTAGCTAGAGTTTTAAAAGCACTGGGTAAACAACAGCCTGGCTGAACATCTCCCAAGAATAAAGGACTTCAAGCTGGCAAAGGAGCGCTTAACAGAAGCTACTGTCTGGAATCTGAAGCCAGACGCATTCAAAGTAGATATCAAGTACAAATTTGTAATGGAGAGGCTGATTAAGTACTGGAATGAACTAGAATGGATAGATCCTTGGTGTCTTGCTGGTTTTGAGACGAGGTGTCCCCGGGATATAAGTTAAGCCAGGTTAATAGGTTTGTTTTACTTCATGCTGGCCTCGGTGTAGAGAAGGTGAACTAGATGAAATGTAACAGCCTGTGTTTATAAACACGTACACACAGACCCCAGCCAGAAGACTTGATGATTCCTATAGACCTTAATTTGTACATTAAGTAAAAGACTTAAATTTGGGTTTGTTTTTTGTTACTTCTAGGAGTGTATTGGTTTGTAATTGTGCATGGGGTTGGGAATCTGACTTCATTGTGAATTCAGCAGTGGTAGTACATCATTTTCAGGGCTGGTTTTCTTCACTAAGGCACCAGATTTATCAGCAAGCTTAAACTTGGTTCTTCTGCATTTCTGTAGCTGATAGGGAAATAGTCCTGTTGTAATAGTGGGACCTGTGAACATGGCAGGTACCATGTTCAGCCACTGATGACCATCCCATGTGGCTTTAAGCCAAGAATTTAGCCACTCTGTTCATGTTTTACTTGTGATGTTTTTTTTCCCGAAGGACAAAAGCTTTTAATTTCTTATTTGTTAAGCCCTTTATAAGAACTTACCAAAGAAGATATTAGTGAAATACAAAGTGATGGCATTACTCTTTTACTATGTGACTCACTCAGAAATTAAGAGGGAAAATTAATTTCTCTTCCCAATAAGTGATATCAGCCTCATCTTTACCAAGTGACTTCCTCCTTGCTTCTGCAGGGCATTGTGGATCAGGGTGAACTATGCTTCAAAACAATTAACTGCATACAGTGAGAAGTGAAGAAAACTGAAGTGGATCTCAAGAATGTATTAAAAATCAGAACTAAAATGAGAATGATTTCATGTCAAGCGAAACAAATGCAGAGTTGATACTCCAGTGCTTCACACTTCCACTTGTCCTTGGCACTGAGAAAATGAGATTTTTAGTATCAGAAAAACAGATTGCCATGAAGACTCATCCATTGTAAATTTAAGCTGCCTTTATAGCACCTTAAGCTGGGGACAAGATTGTTCATTACATCCGATTCTACAACTGTGGCGATGACTTCCAAATTAATATTGGATTTTTTTATTGTCTGTCCCAGTAATAGGAAGGGGAGCTGGTAGTGTTTTCCCAGTGTTAGCAGGTAATTTGTTTAATGAATAATGTGGTAGGGCAAAGGTCAGTGAGTGCTTGCTTGCATATCAACTACAGATATAGTGGTGATACCTGCCTTTGCTGCTGTGATCAAACCTGGTTTTCTGCTGAGAGGAGGCTGAGGGAACAGGGGATATAGATTCATGATTCCAGAGTCATGATTTGTTGGTGACAGAAGTTATGTTGGTTTGGGTTGGTTTTTTTTTTTTTGACTAAAATTAGAGATGAGGGAGTTGCCTGTTTCCCATCTGGTAGGCCCTTAAATTACAAAAGCATTTAAGCAACCTTTGCATGTGTATGGGGGCAGGGAAGGTATTTCTGTGCTACTGAACTTTAGACCAGCACTGAGTCAAAGACTATTTGTAACCGTTTTCAATAGCAGCTGGTCTGTTCTGGCATCAGGAGTCGGAAGCACTAGCTATCCCTCTTTTCTGTGCAACTGCATTTGCTTTCACCAGTCCAGCCACCAAAGCAGACAGGAGGATTCCCCGACCTGCCTTACTGCTTGGCTCTGTCTGTGATGGTTTGGGATTGCATTCGGACTGTAACATTGCTGCCTCAACCTTTAACATAGCAAAAATTGAGAATTTCTCTTATTTTCTCAGGAACTCTGTCCTGCTTATTTCTGCCAAAATGCTATCATCCTCTGTCTGCACTCAAAGATCTGGAGTCTCTTGGAAAAGCTCCTTCTTCCTCCTCTGTTCTCATCCCAGATTTGGTCTAGATCCTAATGGCTCTTCATTTACAACATTCGAGGCCTGTACCATTTTTCTTCTCTTCCATTAGTATCACTAATACCATTGTCCTGCCTTTGTCATCTCACACCTGAGTTACTGCAGCCTTTTCTTTGGCTCTCTGTCTCCTCTCCTCATGTTCCAGTTTTAATACCGTGTTTCATGATGATGGAAAGTGATCTTTTCTTTCCTTTGTGGGTTTTGTTCTTTGCTTCTTCCACACTCCTCATGCTGGAAGCAAATCTTTCTGAGGCATCCAGTTCTCTAGCATTAGCCTCTCTGACCTTCAGAAAGTTTGTATATAGTTAAGTCTAATTTGTTCCTTTTTGGAAAACAAAACAGCTCTCTGTATTAACCTCAAAATTTGGCAATAAGTCAACAGCATGATCTCATATTTTTTGTGACTGCTTGAGGGAATATGTTTTAAATGCAGTTAAGAGACTTAGCCAGAGTAGCGTTTGGTATAGAACTATCTTATAAAGCTTTGGCGTGGCTGATTGCGAGGGACCTGCGTATTTGTCTTTTCCATCCATCAGTACTTCGGTGCCACAGTTTCTCTCCTGTGCCACAGCACGTGACCTGGGACGGTATGCTGGGACCACTCATCTTGTCTGTGACCTTGCTCTTGGCAACCTCCTTTCCTTGAGAGGAAAAAGGCAACTTGAGATGTAGATGTGGGCCAAATGAATTGCTTGAGAAATGGCAGCAGCCATCTCAACAGCCTTCCTCCCACAAGACACCCACTGCTTTCCTTGACCACATCTGGGTGGTAGCAATCCTATGAGGGCAGCCTTAACCCCCCTGGGTGAGCTGGTGCCTGAGGCTGACTGCTGTTACTTCTAGAGGAGATCATTCAGCCCAGCCTTTTGCCCTAAAAGTTCCAAAGTTTTCCTTCATGAAGGAAAAAAAGAAAAATCCACCTAAATGATGGTACAGTCTGTGTATGCCCAGTGGACTCTGCCTGGAATAGGTGCAGTTCTTCCCCAAAGCCTCTAGTGGCATGAGAGTGGAAGAGTCATACTACAATGGGCCACTCTTAACTGCTGAGGAGAGCCAAGATGTGTCCATCCACCAGGCTTGGTTGCTAATATTACAGACATCTCTTTATAGAGCAGAGTGAATTATCCAATGCAAATCCCGGTGCTACTCTGCCCACCTGTTTTCTATTCGAAGTCACAGGCACCCGTAGCTCAAAGCGTAAATACTCTCTCTGGTTCTTTCTGTATCTTCCTGGATATAATATCCTGTCTTTCTCTTGGTTAATAGTTTGACTTTTGAAGCACTTCAGTCCTTGTTAGTTTGTGGAGAAAGACATCAGCAGTGATAGCTAAAGAAAATTCTATTAGGTCATTCCTTTTCAAAACACAGTACCTGTCTTCTAAGCTCTTTGCGGATGTTAGCCAAATAATCCTTTTAATAGCTTTTGTGAGTTAAAAGGGTAGGTAACTGTCATAAGGCTAAATGATTGCATAGATTAATTTACTTGTGGCCAAAAGAAATCAATTGTAATTTAAATTTTTGTCTCAGGACTGATTACGCTACCAGCCATCAACTTTCTCCTTAGGAATCTACCATTGAAGTATCTGTCTGGGATTATATGTGGGCCTGGATTAGTCACAGATTATCCAGAGTAACGTGCTTGAACATTTCCATTTTTTAACCTATGGATGTACCCAAGCTCAGAATATTCAGCTAGTTGGCTTTGTTTAGATCTGTGAAGTATCCAGGAATAACTTGAGCCATTATAATCCATAGAATGTTTGTATGTAAAAGATTATTTGCCATACTTTAAAGACCGTGGGTCCATTGCAGACCATGTCAAAGCTCCCACTGAAGGCAAAGTAAAGAAAGAGGGTGAGGCTTTAACAGGCCATTAAGGGAAAAAGAAAAAGAATAAATAGAAAGATGATATAAGAAAACTATGTGGTTCTAGGGAGCATTTTTCTTAACCATGACTATAGTTAGTGATTTGTATACATTCTGCTGGCTTTTAGCAGAGGGATGCGTTAGATGACTGAGAAGGATCCTGAAGACTTTGGTCTTTGGTAGTTGGTTTTGGTTTCTTAAACAGGAGGTCATTTGCCATTCCTCTAAACCGGTTGTGTAATTGTAAGTCAGATAACAAGAAGCCAGAATGTATTTGCCTTTCATAGAAATCTCTCAGCGTTCTCATATCTTTTCATTGTGTCTTCCAGAATGGTGAATAACACTGAAGACCCTCAAGAGGCTTTGTGACGTCCCATCCCCATGTAAAGTATGCTCAGAACTTTTCCAGTAGTGTAAGTACAAGCTAAAAAAAAACCCCAAAAACACCACAAAAATGAAGAGTTGCATGGTAGTTTGGGCTTTCTTTCTTTCTTTTTTTTTTTTTTTTTCCCACTGTTAATTTATCTAAAAAGAGCAGAGAAATGGTTGCAGTGATTATCAACAGTTGGCTAAATTGGAGGGTTCCACTGGTTTGGTATTTGTTAGATATTTGAACCAAGGAACAGGAGCATTTAATTTCTCTCTTGGTCTGACTGATGTGTTTTTTCTACTTTTCTGTCACTGAAAGAAGGGGAACATCATGCAGTTCTTAGGAATTTAGCCGTGATCACAGGAAAGTTACTGTTAAAACAGAAGTCTCCATACATCTACTGAACATACTAGAGGGATACCAGAGCTGTGCAAGAGTTTAACACCAGACTTGGTGAAGCGCAATTAGTACACCATTAACGCAGTGTTACATAGCAAAGGCAGAAAACCTGGGGCACCAAACCTAACACTAGAATTGAATGTGCTGGTCCAAGTAATTGCTGCTGTATCTGGAATCCAAGTATGAACTGAAGTTGTCCAAATCTCATCTTTGAGTTTGAGCCTATTAATTTGTTCTTCCAAATGACTTCTGTCATAAATCTTCAATGTAATTGGTATCCATGCTGTTTCTTCAATAAGCAAGCAAATGAATTCAAAATTTGAAGCTTGTCAGGCTTAAAGGAAAGGATTGACCTGTACTGTGCTGTACATCCATCTCTCATTGGCCAGCCCTATATCACTGTTCCCCATTCCTGTTTTAGAGGTATGACCAAATTCTTGTCCACTGGCAATCAGATGCTTGAGATACTTTGACCTCTTGACTTCTGATTGTACCTTCTGTCAGACTGAGTTGGAAAGAGAAATTCTGTCTACAGAACAGATAGCAAGAAACTGGACAGCTGTGAATGAAGACAAATTTTCCCAGATGGATTATTACAAGGGTGATGATTATTCATCCAGCACATGGACAGTCACAGTACAAGTGGCAGTGTACTCACAGACTTCTGTTGAGGCACTCACAGTGAAAAGTAACGACTGCCATGGGTTTTGTGTTAGAAACTAAATTACCAATGTATTTCAAAAAGCCTTCTTGATACAGCCATTAATTAGTTATTTTCTGCTTCTGGTGGCTTAGTCTTCTATTCAAAACTAGTGGTTTCCTACTTTGTTGCCAGCCTGCTGAGCCACCTCCTCTGCTTTCTTTTAGCTGGAAATATGTTGGATTTCAGTATTAAAATCACCACTTGAAATTGTAAAGATCTAGTTCACAGCAGGAAAGAAATCTGGAGGTAAGGCCGCATTGCCCTGTGCATCTTTATTACACTGGTAATTCAGAGATTGCAGTGTTCTTAGAGCTCCCCTGTACTTTGTGTGAGCACAAGGACAGCGTGTCAGCTACTACTGTGAATCAGACTTTTAACATAAATTTCCAGACTGTGAGTTATTTAATTTTCATTTCCTGTGTTTTAGCTAGATTTCAGTCATGTTCTGCCTCTGTACATTTTCTGCCTTGTTAATCAGCTTCCACCTTCCCATCCAAGAGGTAGCAGCTTTTTCCATTTATTCCAGTATACGTGCAGTAATACAGTCATCGAGAATGCAATAGAAGTATAGGTGGATGATTTTTGACTGAGTGAATGCTGGGGTAAACCTCTTTGGAAGGGGGATATATTATTCTTTATGGAAGCAATTATTTCTTCTCCAAAGTTATCTTTGCAAACCAAATTATCTTCTTGTAATA
>JANHGB010045132.1:0-16787 GCA_026283785.1 Coracopsis vasa | reverse complement strand
GGATGGGGCAGCCACAGCTTCTCTGGACAACCTGTGCCAGGGCCTCACCACCCTCACAGGGAAGAACTTCTTCCTAAGAGCTTAGCTACGTCTCTCTTCTGTCAGTTTAAAGCCATTCCCCCTTGTCCTGTCCCTACAGGTTCATGTCAAAGCCCCTCTCCAGCTTTCTTGTCAGCCCCTTTAGGCGCTGGAAGCTTCTCTAGGGTATCCCTGGAGCCTTCTCCAGCCTGTCATTGGAATTGCTGTAATTCTTCATGATTACCGCTTCTTCCTTCATTATTTTCTGTAAGAAAACTAGTTGTCCTCATTACAACGTGTTTATGCCCCTGTTGATGCAGAGCCCAGAGGATTGCAGTCCTCCTTGAGGTCCGTGGTTCAGTCTGAGAGTGAATTTCCTCAAAACAGCTGTATTTTCAGTACTGCAGAGAACTTATTTCATTAATCTGCTTCTGGCAGCAGACTGATTTATTTTTTCCTGCCAGTGCAATTTCCTAAAGTAGCATGATTATAGACGGTGTGACAGGAGGGTACTGGTGGTAGCGCTAGTCATTGTCCCTGTAAGTCAACTGTGCAAAACCCACTCGAGATTGAAGAAACTCTGATGTGACAATTTGGGGTATGCTTTTTTTAATTGAAAGGAGTGAAAGACGGGTTTGTGATTAAGACACTGTACCGGGATCTAGGTGATTCTGCATCAGTTCTTCTGTTACGGACTTTGCATGTGACCTTGAATCATTCAAGCTGTTGGAATATGCAGTTTTGGGGCCTCTAAACCAAGCTAAGGTACAGATTAAAGATATTTATATCTTAAAAGCAGAAACAGGATGAGTGATATAGGTAGAGGAAACATTTAAGTGGGTTGGCTCTTATTACAGATGTCTGAAACAAGGAAAGAGAATAATAAATAGGAGAAAAGAATGACAGGATATGGGACTTCAAAAGGCCTTCTAGAGGTTGTCCACTACTTTCCTGTGACCAAACCAAAGATCAGCTGCCTAAGCCATACCAGGCATGTTCTCTGGGTTTGCAGCATTGCTATGGAGGTCTGTAAGCTGAAGAGCAAAATGGGCTGTGGGCTTTTTGCTAGTGCAAAAAATGCCATGGACTACAGCCCTGTTCATGAGATGCCACAGTCAAATAATAATGTACTGAGAATTTATTGTTGAATTTATACATCTCAGCATCCTTTACAAATCTCCATTTTGCGGAAACAACTTTATAAACTGTGAGGACTTGCAATGGGTCAAATGTGGACATGGAAGTACACAGCTTGAATCTTCTGGCTCCTGCTCCTTTGCTTTGTCTTGAGCACATTGTCTGGAGTGGCTAACATCTGTACCACTTTATGACCCTATCAGGCAGCCTCTTGAGCAGCATTTGGATTTTCCAGTAGCCTCTTGCTGAAGATACTTAATCTCTATTTATAATTTTATGTAATAATGCTTTTCATTTGTATCTTATGTTGTTATCCAAACACTCAACAAATACTAATTCACTGCAGTAAGCCTAAGTGGACTGTAGTAAACAAGTTAATTAACGGTGCTGTTACCCATTGATTAATAGGAGCCAGGCAGCCAAAAGCAGACATGAACAGTTGTGACCCACAGCACTGTGTTAAAGAAATGGCTTTTCTAAATCATAATAGTAAAGGAAGAGCTGCAAATTTTCAAAACTGGGTCTTTTCACTGCCCATCAGGCATCTGGATTGTGAGATTTCAATTAGACTGAAGCCTTGTTTTGGGTCAGAGAGGTTTATCAACTTTTATTGACTTATTTTGGTATTAACTTGTATGCTTCCACAGTTACTTGATGTAAACTTGGCAGAATCTAAGGTTTGTGTTTAGCTGAATAATTTTCCTTCCCTACTAATATGAACTCAGTAATATATCCCAATGAGGATGATCAACTCCTGAGTGCCCCAGCTGTTTCTGAAATCTTCCAGCTGTGGGGCAAATGCAGTCTCTGAGAACGGGTTTTATGAACGTCAGTAGATGTACAGGAAACAAAGTCAGACCTGAGTAGATTTTGTGGGCAGAGCTCTGTTGAATAGCACTAAGCTTCTGTACTCAAAACAAAATACACCTATGCCTTTTCCCCAGAACAATTACAACTTCATATGCTCCGAAATCCTCTATAAGGAAGAACAGTTAAGAGCATAAACTCAAGAGCATTGTAAAAATCTGATTGGAGTAAATTCCCCTGACTGTGATACTTGAGAATCAGGTTGTATCATTGTAAAGTTAACTAGCTTCAGTGTTTCAATGAAAAAAGAAAAAAAAAACCAACAAAAAAACCCAACCAAACAAAAAACAAACCAAACCCCACACATAGTAAAATCCCCTTGTTAGAAGTGGTAAAACTACAGGGGGTTGGTTTTCATGAGTTAAATATGATTATGAGATCTTATAAAACTTTGATGCATCTCGAGAGGGGAAAGGTAGTTTGGTTTCCATGTGAAAACCAGCCTTCTACCTGCCTCAGTGTTATCACCAAGCAGGTGGTGGCACAGGTGGTGTTCAGCCGTATATTATTTCTTGGAGCACCTCCTAAAACTTTACTTCTCAGGTGAGTTTAGATGTTATTAACCCTTTCTGTTAGCTGAGGAGTCTTGTGGAAAGCACCGGGAATCCTCCAGTACTGCTTCAGTTATTCAGCAAACAACATGTAGTTTGATATTTTCAAATGAATCCCTTAGTGCACTTTTAAACCTCTTGCATTATTTGGTTCCTCCCCTTCTAATCACTTCTTTTCCCTTTCTGCATTGATTCGTCATTCAATGTCACACTTTGGAAATCACTGTTAACTTCTAGAGTCTTTTCCCATTTTACTATTTTCTTAGAATTCCTGCCTTAAAAATTCTGGAACTTTTTGTCCCTAGTCTTGTGTGGATACCTAGAGCATGAATCCTGCTTTGCTGACAGACAGCTGCCTTTTGTCTGTTGTTTTCTGGCTGCTGTTATAGCTACTGATAGTTGGCTTGCTCCATTTCTGGACTGATTTGATCTATATCACATAAACCGTTTTTGTATTTATCTCCCTTCTTATTCAAGCATTGAATGATATCAGTCTCCTAACTATCATTCTTTATATATAATAGTGGGTAAGGGATTTGTTCACATTTCACAGATGACAAAATTTCAGAATGTGGGAAGTTGTGAACAGTTCAAGTCAGTGGTAGATCTGCCTTCCCAGTTTGTACCCTCTTTGCTTGTAGGTTGATTGTGCTAATTCCAGGATGTACCTTGAGTAAAGTTGGAGATAACAGGGAGAAGTTATAACAATTAGGGATGGGGATGGGCAAGCTTGAACTATACTTTTTCTGTGATTGAAACATTATGAGTTCCTGGGCTTTGTAAGACACCTTTTCATAGAATCATAGAATAATTACGGTTGGAAAGGACCTTAAGATCATTTAGTTCCAACCCCCTGCCATGGGCAGGGACACCTCCCACTAAACCATGCCACCCAATGCTCTGTCCAGCCTGTCCTTGAACACCTCCAGGGATGGAGCATTCACAACTTCCCTGGGCAACCCATTCCAGTGCCTCACCACCCTACCAGTAAAGAACTTCTTCCTTATATCCAATCTAAACTTCCTCTGTTTAAATTTTAACCCATTAGCCCTTGTCCTATCACTACAGTTCCTAATGAATAGTCCATCCCCAGCATCCCTATAGCCCCACTTCAGATACTGGAAGCCTGCTCTAAGGTCTCCCCACAGCCTTCTCTTCTCCAGGCTGAACAGCCCTAACTTTCTCAGCCTATCTTCATACGGGAGGTGCTTTTATCAGTATATAAACCACTTTAAAATGTTTTTAAAAGAACACGTTTTCTCTTCCTCTTTCTCTCTTTTTCTTTTCTTTTGTTCTGTTTTTTTACAGGTATCAGTCAGAGCCGGATCTCCCATTGGCTATTGCAGCAGGGGTCGGACCTGAGTGAACAGAAGAAAAGGGCGTTTTACAGATGGTACCAGCTTGAGAAGACAAATCCTGGTAAACAAATACAGCCTAAACATCTCCTGCTGTTTTATTTATGGAAATAAATAAAGCCTTTTGTCACTGTTTTTTAGTATCACTGATCATTCACCTCTTGGTCTGATGTCCTGTAGAGGTATTCCCTCTGACCAGTTTACTTTTTTTTTAGGAGAGTAAGAACAAATGTGCACTTTCTTTGCAGTAAATGATCTATAGCCAACTCATCCATAGCCGTCTGTCCAGTTCCTCAGTCATGTTACTTATCCTGTCCTCTCAGTGCTAGCCAACTCTGGGAATCAGAAGCTTTCAGTGAAGTTGTAGTCAGGTAACATGAAATACATGGTGAGGCTCTTCAGAAAAAACAAATAAAAAACATTAATAATGCCTGCATAATAGAATGTTGCATCAAAAAATAAGCAGTTTTGTGTAGAGGAACTTTGGGATAACTTCAGAGAGTTTTGCATTGGATGGGATGTTGATAGTTAGAGTGATAAGTTGGAGATGTGCCTCTCAAATCCCACCTGCTTCTTCAAATCTCAAAATAGATCTTAAATACAAAAAGTAAAGCTCCTCGTTATCTTTTCACTCACCAGCGATCTTCAAAATCACAGTAGAATTAATTTCCTTGCATTGTTCTTCTCCATAGATTTACAGTTCTTATTTTTCCCTTTAGCGGTTTTATTGTAAAGATCAAAATATTTACATTCAATTTCCTTTAAATGATGGCATGATTAAATTAACTGTCTAATTGTTTTAAGAAACTTAAGACTTGGACTCCCTAATGTGAATTTGGCTTTACATCCAGAATTCTGTTAAGAAAAATTCCAGTGAAAACAGATCTTTACAACTTCTGCTTTGTGTATAAGCTGAAAATCAAAGAGGCTGAAGCTGTCAGTTGGTTTGAGAATGAAAAACTTGAGCTTAAAGTCGATCTGGTTCAGATTCATGGCTGAGCCCATCCTTTCTGTTAAGCATCTATTTAGAAAATGGTTTCAAAGAATGAAAGTGCCGCGGGTTGTGAGGTGCTGGCAAGCTGCGGGGATTGCCAGGAAGCCTTGATTTTGCAGTGGGTAGAATTGTGATACTAAGGACCAGCAAAGTTATCAGTATCACTGCTTTGAAAGCCTCAAGTTGTACCCTATGAAGTAACTCTCAGCCCTTTTATGCAAGGTAATGCCTCCAAAACAGTGAAGAGAACTAAAGGGGTTTTGGAAGATGTAGTTTGGGGGGAAAAAAAACAAACAACAAAAAAACCCCAAACAAAACAAAAGTTCCTTCACTAACAGTGAAAACTGTGTGGATCTTTCTTACGGCTTTGCACCTTGCCGTTTGGAACTGTTTAAGAACTAGTATTCTGTGCTGAGGTAAGCGAAGCCGTGTCAAACTTAGCACTAAAACCTTTGCTTCCTCCTCTTAAACTTCTTTCTTTCCCCACATCCACAAGCTCACGTCTTGTTTGTCCTTTCACTCTTGAGAAGCATCTAAGAAAGGAAGACTTACACCACTGAAGGTTATGGCTTAAATTGAAATGAATCAACATTAATCTCTAGTTCTCTGATGCACTGTCTTCCCGAAGTCTTGTTCACTTTTCTTTAGACACACATGGAAAAAATTCTTGAGTTGTTGCTTGAGTGTAACTTATTTGCAAACAAAAGTTATTGCACAGCATTTCCAAGAAGTGTAAAAGGCAAAATGGCTCCTAAGCCTATGCCAAGGGACTATTTAGATGCATTTAAATTCCCTTTAGAACCAAGGAACATTTGGTTTCTTTTTAGACACTTAGGTAAAGGAGGGAGCTCTCAGTGTTCCTGTAGCTGTTGTAAAAAAGTCTGCTTGAGGAAAATGTGGTGGTATTTAATTTATTTATTTATTGCAGGATAATCCACTGCTTTGAATTACTGCCATCTACTATATTGCAGGTCAGACTGGCTGGCCAAGAGATAATTAACATGCATACATGCAAGTGTATACAGTGTATTAAGAAAACCTTGTCCAGAGAACCGTGGCTTTAAATTACTGTTACAAAACCAATTTGGAGCCTAAGATTTGGATACTACTTACAGTATCCTGTGACTGGTAGACTAGACTAGTCATTTGGCTGTCATCTTTAGAGTCAGAAAATGAGAAAATCAGCAGAACTTCCTGCCATGTTCAAAAAAGCAATGCTGTCATTGCACTCTCTGTAGAGTGCAAAAGTTTGTCCTTCCCTGAAGAAACTTAAGAGATTAAATGACTGGCATGTGTTTTTTCTGTTTGCTCACTTACTAGGAAGTGACATTTGGCTTTATATTCGCATATATCCCATCTTTTCCAATTCCAGCTCCTGGGAATAAAATCTCAATCCTTCCCCTTTGAGTTATAGAGTCAGGTCTCTCTCATGTTGCTGCTATTGAGACATTGCTCCTATGGAGAAGGGACTCAGCAATTCCATCACTTTCCTTATTTGTCAGCTTGCTTTGACCTCTTGAATATGCTGTTTGTTATTTGCTTGGTTTTGTTTGCTGGTTTGCATGGACAGGTTCTGTACTTCTGTCTTTGGTGGTGGGTGTTCAGACAACAGTAGACTTGAGCATTGCAAAAGAGACTTAAGTCTCATGTATCAGGAAAATAAACCAACTTTTCCTACTGTATGCAATAATCTTGCTCAAAAATTTCTTGATCAACATTTTCCTGGTAGGAGTGATGTCAGAGTTAATGGCAATGCTGCAAATTCCAGTGTACTGGTGACTGTAAATTCTTTCTGGAAACAGTTGCCAATTAGGGTGAAAGGCAGTTTTTTGTTGAAGGGAAGAAGTCAATGCTAAATGCTAGTGTTCGAAAGGTCTTTAATCCAGTTAATAAGGATGCTTTTAATTTAGATTGAGGTTTTTTCGGACAGGCACCACATCTCTTGTGTTATGTAGAGGACTGAGACCATTTTGGCAGTAGATAAATAGTATATGTTTCAGAAGCCAGTGTACAGGTGCAGAGTCCTGTAATGTTCTGACTGTTTTTCAGAGCCCGTAAGTTTTAAATAAATAAATAAATAAATACTCCTTTTTACATTGGTAGTTGCTAGTCTGGTTAGTTTGGCAGGCACTGAGTCTTGGGCAATGCGGAAAGTTTGTCATGAGAAACTTTGGCATATCTTTTGCCTCTGTGTACTGCAAATTGAAGCTGGCATCTAGAAATGATGTGTTGAAGTTACAGATGGATATAGACTGATTCCATTTAGTCTGGATATTTATTTCTGCCAGTCTTCTGTAATAGGAAGGCAGCTGTGGTCACCTTGGAGAAAACCGTGTGCTCTTCCTCCTTGAACAAAAGGGAAAAAGAAAGGTAGTTATTATCAAGTTGTAGCATCTCTTGTGTTATTCCCTTAGCAGTTCTTGTTTAGCTATAAAAGAAAAGCCTTCAAAAGGGAAAAAAAATAAAAAGAAAAAATCAGGGGCTGGATATCCCATGAGATTTGAACTGGAAATGTATTGTTGGTGATTTACTATTTTACCGAGTAAAGAGAAAATAGTCCCTGCTTTGATCCTCTCTATCCAAGCAATGAGCTCTGTAGGGAAGGTTTTGCTGTGCAGGCTGCTGATTCAAATCTAGCCTGGCTCAGGAGTAACTGAAAGGTGTTTATTATGTGATCTCGGGTCAGCCTGGCTAAAAATACAGCATGACATCTGTTCTTATCAGTATAATATATGATAGGTACTTGCTGCAAAGCCTTGCCAGGAAATGATTTTTTGGAGCTGGGAGATGGCCTGAGGCTTGCTCCAACCATTTTGCACATCACTCCTGTGTGATGGGGCCTCTCTGAGACATGTGATGTGGATCAGGAATTGCATGTGACGCTTCTAAGAGCAGTGCTGTTTCTTCAGGAAAGTGTCTGGGATGTGCTGAGAGAAGGCAGGCCTTTGCCATGAGGAATTTTGAGTATAGAGATAGAGCTGCATTCCAGCTGGAGAGCACCACTTTTGTCTCCTCTCCCCAAAACCCACCTGCAGCATCCCCAAAGTCATACCTGGCATTTGTGAAAATGCTAGCTTGCATAATGGAAATACAGTACTGTTGCAAAAGGTGCACGGCACTGACAGGGAGTGAAAGATGTTGCATTTCATTTTTCTCTGCAAAAGCAGTTCTTCCCAGATGCTTCACCTCTATACCCCTTAAAGATGTATTGCTTTTTGATGCATATCCTAAGATGAAAATCCTACACTGCCTTTGCTCTGCTCATTCTGCTCGAGAGAGAATTTCCACTTCTTAAAAGTGTTTGAGGGGTTTGTAAAAAGAATCTGACATAGTAATGAAGATGAAACTTATTAAATTGTAAAGAAGTGGAGCTGGGTGGCAAGAAGATTGAAATGAAGCATTTGAAAAGGGATCCCCAAATGCTCATTTAGTTGAGCGTGATGAAGAAAAAGTCCACAGTTACCTTATCAAAAGTGGCAACAGTGCCTATGTCCTCCACTTTTGCCACTTGTGCAGCCAAGCACATTTGGGCCTCTGTATGCATTCAGATGCTTCTGACTGGTGTGCAAAACCAGTGATGAGTACTTGCTTGTAATTCTCAGCATACTTCTTTCTGACCTGCTGCTGATACTGATGTTACCCCATGTAAAAGAAAAATAAGTAAATTGATCTTGCAAGGCTACTAAAACAAAGAAAGCATCTTCTATTCAATAAGTGAATATAACAGTAGCAGGAGCAAAGTTATGCTCTAAGTGCAGATTCTTTTGCAACCTTTGTCTGAAAAATCTCAGGCAAATTTAACAGAAGTACTTTATGCCTCTTATCTCAATCATAAAATCACAGAATGATTTAGGTTGGAAGGGACCTTAAAACTCATCGAGTTCCAGTCCCCTGCCATGGGCAGGGACACCTTCCACTAGACCAGGTTGCTCCAAGCCCCATCCAACCTGGCCTTGAACACTGCCAGGGATGGTGCAGCCACAACTTCTCTGGGCAACCTGTGTCAGGGCCTCACCACCCTCACAGTGAAAAATTTCTTCCTAATATCTAATCTAAATCTACAATTAGATTGTTAGGCATCACTGAGGTTTCTGTACTCTCCCTTTTGAAATAAAATTGTCAGGTAGGGAAAGTATACTGCTAAGGCAGTGCAGGGAAAGGTAGTTTCTTGTCCTCTTCTCCCCTGATTCTTTTTTAATTTAATTTTTTTTAATTCTTGAAGTGTATTTAAATCCTAGCAACTTGATACTGACCCAGACCCCTGCACTGTGCAAGAACTAGAAAGAGTAGATAAGGAAATTTCCTTGAAATGGCTGATTAATTGGTAATATAGGAAATATTTCACATGTCAATAAAACTTAAGTAATCCATGTAGGCTCATTAGCTGGGAATTAGGAAGAGGCAGCATCCGTTGTGCATGCAAGGGAGAGTTTGTGGGCTTCCCTTCCTAGAGACTTCTCCTGGGTAAGAATTTTAAATTATTTTGGGCTCTGATACCTAACACTGATGCAAGCCCCTGGCAGTAAGGAAAATACTCGCTGTGCATTTCTGGAAAGGAACACAGCCAAGTGCCTAAATAGCTAATTTCTTGCTTTTTAACTCTAGGAATTTGTTTATTGGTTAAACTTTAAATTCCCTTGACCCTTTTACTCTGTTTTATATTAAAGAAGCAGTTTTGTTTCACCAACACAGTATATTTTTGTTATTAAATCCTAACCATTCTAAGTAAGTTTGAGTACCCAGAGGGATTTGCTTTCTTGGCCCTGCTTTTACGTGTGGACAGTACTGTATTCCTGGTGTGAGCAGAGCTGCCTGCTTCTCTTGGATCTATCCAAGCTAGTTTCGTGCATGAATTCCAGTAGAGCTCAGTATGCTCATGGGATACAAATGGTGATTTGTCATGCAACTGGAGTTTTTTAAATTTTTGGCACACAAGAACTTTCTCCCCTCCAAAGGAAGTCAATGAGCACAAAGCTGTCCTTCACAACATACCCTGTTTTTCGTACTAATGTCCTATACCAGGTTCCCATCCTCACCAAGGGATGTATGAAAGATCAGTCTTTCAGTTTGCTTGATTTATCTTGATTTCTTAACTGAAAGACTCTTGTGGAAAGAATCAGTGGTAAGTTTCAAAGGGCCTTTCCTGCAGGCATTTTGCCAAGTCCTGATTCCTGCTTGATGCTTTCCAGCTCAGGATTCTTGAAAAGAAATATATATCCATAGAAGGGGGACAGAAGAGGAAAGGTGTGATGTTAATCTGCTTTTGGTGACTTTTTCAGGCAACCTAGCGCTTTCGGAGCTTATGTTTGTACAGGTTATGGGGTGTGTTTCTATTGGTGGAGCTACTTCAAGTGTTTACTCAGCTCTTTGGACGTGTTGAAATACCTTGGGTATAAATTTACATTTTGCTTCCTGAGACTGCTGTACAATTAAAGAGAAACCTGCTATTTCCCATTTTGTGGCAGAAGAGGTAGCAGCACGCCTAAATAAATCGCAGCTGGGGCATAGCTCACCCTTTCCTCTCAATGAAGATAGGACAGCTTTTTCAAAGAGGCTGTCAGCTCAGTTATATCTCTGTTAGATTTCCATGCTCACCTGATACCTCTCTAGCTTGGAGGTTGGGGATGGGTACTCTAGCTGACTTTGTGTGTCTTCAAGGTGTCTGTGTTTGATAATGCTTTGCTTTTTTATTTTGAATGGTTTCATCATCTGTCTTGTCTTTTTTTCATGAGCAGGAGTGAGAAAAAGAGCATGTTTCTTAATCCATTAGGAAACACAATATTTATTATTCTTAGGGGCTACATTAAGCATGAGACCCGCTCCTATCCCAATAGAAGAGCCAGAATGGAGACAGACACCTCCCCCAGTCACAGCTACCTCTGGGACCTTCAGACTACGGCGAGGCAGTCGGTTCACATGGAGAAAGGAGTGCCTGGCTGTTATGGAAAGGTATGTCACTTGGGGTTTTTGGAGATGGGCATTTTAAAGCCAATGCAAGTGTCCTTTTTCCTGCTCTGGTGAGCACCAGCTTCATTTTTATGGATGTGTTTTAGCATCTCAAGCCAGTAACAGGGTAATAATTTGATTTTAGATGGTAGAGTAGGAGGAACCATTTTACTGCTTCTGTTTTAAAAAATGTTATACTCCTTTGGACAATGCCTTGTTTTTTGTAGCCCCTAAAACATCTTCTCCATAGCTCCGTCTGGGAGCATTGACATTCAGGCAGAAACCTTTCCATTCAGCCTAACTCAGGCTCTGTCTCAGTGGGGGTCTGCATGCTCTTTACATTCTGCATTTCTCCTTTCCCAGTTTACTCATTTGTCCTCATAATGAGTCATGTTATAGTTGTAACTGGCATTTCTGCACCACTGTAATTGTTCAGGATGCAAAACTTTGTCTAACAAGCAGTAGATTCCTTGTCCAAAAAGGCTCTTACAACCCTTTCACATGAGCTGGGAACAGTACAGAGCAAAGTGGATCTTTCAAATACATATGCAGAGTGGCAGGTGATCATTAGAGCTCCCAGCCCTTCAGTCCTGCAGAGACGAAGCACTCTGAGTCTGGGCTCCTGGCTGCCTATGTGCTTTGCCTTTCCCTCTCCTTACACTAATGTCTCTTTTGTGGATAATGTCGTATAATAGAAAAGGGCTAGTGAACTCAAATGTAGTTTAGGAATGAATGCTTATTTCTGGTAAGGGCTAAATGGCTGGGAGGAGTTTTCTTCCCTCGAAGAGTATGAGGAACCTCCTTTCCATGGAAGCACCAGATGACTCTGTGTGTGCTATACTCCTCTCTGGTTTGCAACTCCATTGAGTTCTTGGCCAACGAATTTTTAGGATCTTCTGCCATTTCCATAATGCTTCTCTTTCATTTTCTTGCACAAGGGCCTCTGGAACTGATCAGAAGCAGGAGAGTGCCTCCATTTGCCTAAGCTAAGATCAAACCACTGAGCTCCCTCAGGGACCCAAGCCATTTTACAAACAAGAGGGACATACATCTGTGTGGCCACAAGCTATCACAGGGTGTTTGCAGGGCTGAGACTAGTAACGAAGTGTTTGTTTCTCTGTTCTGTCCTGGCACTGCACTGATGTTTTCAGCTTTGGCTGAATGTTTCCCCAAAGGAAATAATTTAAATGTTTGAAATCTGTTCTGTTCTGCTTTGCTAGACCTAACTAATGCAAACTCCTGAAGTGTCTAATAGTGTAGGGGACTGGGCTTTTATGGTGTCTTCCTCCACACAGGCGGTACGATGTGCAGTAGGATCTTTAGCACTTTAAAATGCTTGTGTGACCATCCTGATTGCAGTATGTAAAATGGCAGAACCATTACAGCTCCACGTAGCTTCAGTACAGTACTATGTCCGTATTAACCCCTCTGTGTGTGAAATACTGAGTTACTCTGAAGTAAAATGAGAGCTTTTTGGGGATGGGTATTTTCCTTCTTGGTTTCTGTCTGGCCTAAAGTATGATAACTGCTGTTATTTGCTGTTTCAATCATGATAGTGCCTTAGACTCCTTTGTGCTAGGTGCTGTGGAAACACAGAGCAGAAGGAGAAAGCTAAGCAAGTGCTCCCTTTCCTCCTTCAGATCTTTCCTAAAGGCAGTCTCTGCTGTGACACTCTGAAGAAGTCAGGCAACCTGTAATGGTTTGGTATGTGTCTGTTAGAAAGGTGTGAGTTTTGATGTTGGATATGGAGAGAAGCAAGTCAGTGTGTTGACATTGGAAACCATCCAGTTGTATATACAGATACACAATCACTTGATCTAATTTTTTTCTTGTCATTCTTGGTTTTGTTTGCTATGTCTTGTGCTCTGCAAGGTCTTTGTTGCAGGGGTTTTCTTCATATTCTGCTGTTTCATGGAGACTTCTGCCACATTGCCTTAATCTTGGCTTTAATATTTATTTGCAAAGCCTTTGATAGGTCACTGCGAGCACTGGATTTCACAGCCTTGGGTGTGGGTACTGGAAAGTGTGGCTGAGAATGTTTACTTGATGCAAGAACACAGTAAACTCGAGCCGTGGTAAAAGCTTTGTGTGATAGTAAAACTACACTGTAGAGCAAGTTGGGACTATGATTGTTTAACTGTTACACTTTAATAGGCCTAGTTGAGTGGTAAGGATGAGCTGTTTTATATGACAAGTTTTGAAAGAGTAGGAGAGAAGCACTCTCTTGGTGAGCCTTAGGAAGAAGCTAACTAATTTCATGTACAAGTCACTGGAGTCCTCTAGGCTTGTGCGTAATATGACTGATTAACAGCAGCCAGGTTGGAGGTAACCAGACCCCTGGCTGTCTGGCCCAAGCAGATCAGGTTTACTGGATGCCATAGGGTCAGGAAGAAGTATTTGGACCAGTGAAATGGTCCAAATTGAATTGACATTGCATGTGGTCTGATGCCATTTATCTGGTAATTTGCATTTTCTTCTGAAGGATTAAGTTTTGATCGTGAGTGGAAGCATCTTACTCAGTTTAATGGACTATTTTCTATAATCAATACAAATTTTGTTGCTTTGTGTTTCTGCGTCCTGCAGCATCTTGATGGTACACCTAGATTTTGGTGCACACAGGGATTTGCGGATCCTGGTGAACACAGGGATTTAGGCACCTAGTTTTGAGATTCTTATTTGGGAACCTCAGTAAAGTGCTTGTACATCTTGGCTTCTAGCTATTCAGCAATGAGAAATAGAGATCCAGAAGGCAATTCTATCCCACTAATGCAACTCATATGAGGGCTATATGCTCCTTCTTCTCTGGCTACAAAAGAGGAGCCTTGTGCAATTAGACCTAACTTTGGTGATTTAGTTAAATGCCTGAAGATAAGAGGGTTGGATCTAGACCTTAATGGAAACTTGTGTAGGTGATGCAGAACTATGTCTTCCTATAAATTCTGAAACATTGGTGTGAAGCTGTATAAACGTACTTTTGTTGAGGATCAGTCTTGGGCTGCGCTATCAGTTAATTCTGGTACGTGCTTCTGACTTTGATTCAGTTGGTAAGAAATGCAGTTGCTAAAAGTCGATGTGTCAAACCAGCTGAGAGCACTTCAAGGAAAGAATCTGAATTTGATTGCAAAAATTAGAGAGGTTTGCTTCTAGGAACAGGCTCTCCAACTGAAAATGCACAGCACCAGTCAGGATTTGGCACATGAACTGAATGAGAAGGGTTAAAGGGCTAGTTTCTCTCTTTTAAAAATATTTAAATAAACAAAATATCCAGTGCAATTCATTATTATATTGGTGCCAACCTGTTATAATTAAGATTAGAGTTAGGGTCAGCACGTATACTTAAATGTCTAATGTACGTAAGTGTCCGTATACAGGGTATGTGTATTAAAGAAACTAATTGGTTTATACTGGATTTCCGGAATGCTGCTTGTGGTTTCTGTAATTCAATTCTTCAGTCTTTACTGCTTTTTTGGAAATTCTCCCAGGGTAGTTTATTAGTTGCTAGGCTTAGATTTCGGACAATAGATTCAGGACTCTTTCTCCCTCTTTCTTTTTTTTTCTTTTAAATATCTCTCCGAATATTTATGCTCTGAAGGTTAAGAGGAGCAATAGTTCCAGAAAGTAAAGTTCTATATTTAACTGCAGACTAGGTGTGGTTCAGACAACTGCAGTGCAAGCTCCCTCTCGCTGCTGTTCTAGTGATATCAACCTTGACCTGTTCTCTTCTTGAGCCTCCTGCTCATGAAATATGCTGAGTTTTGTGTGTGGTGGTGATGTCGTGTGGCTTACCCTCCTTTGGGAACAGAGCTAAGACTACGATAGTCCTTTCTGAGGTTAAACTTGAAAGTCTGTCTCTGGTTCAGTTTCATGTTTTTCGGTATGTCTTGTCCCACACATATTCTTTTTTATTTTTCTCTGCTTTACTTCTTCTTTTCAACTCCTCTCATTATAATTATGAAATTGAAAATTCCCTTAGGGTTTTCTCTTTTTAATGAAACTGTATTGTTTTGTCTATTTTTTTTTCCCCAAGTGACTTGTGCTTCTCTTCTCATCGTATGTTGGAGTGGAGTTTATCTTCTTTTTCAGGGAAAAAAAACATCCAAGATTGGCAGCAGAATGAATGATTGTATACCTGTTTTAAAGCATTTTTATTTGGTGCTGTTAAAGACTGGGGGGGAAGTCTGAGTGTTGTTTTTTAAGTATATACTTTATCGAAAGATTAAATTAAAATAACTGAAAATTCTGCTCTAAACAAAATGAATAATTCATCAGTTGAAAGTATTTCAGTTTGTCTAGGGAGCAGGGGCTTTGCTTTCTGGTTGAGGGTTATTTGGTTTGATTTTATGGGTCTGTTTTTTTATTTTAATGCTTGTCTGTGTTTTTGAAGCATCGTTTTGTAATAGATTAAATAAGACTAGATGATACAGCTACTTAGTGTCCCCATTTCATAGATGGCAAAACAGAGTCAGGCGTTCCACTTGGCCTTGTGATCCAAGGCAACTTTATTCATAAGAGAAATGGGTTTAGATTTCACAAGGTACTGAGGGTTTAGTTTCATGATATAGCTGAGCTGAATTAACAGTTTGTCACCATCTCATCCTTAGGTGTTATCCTGTCTCATTGCCCTTCTCGATTCCTCCTCCTCGGTTTCCCTGCTCCTGCCACCCCGCTTTGTGCCAGATATGTTTCTTGTCTGATAGGAATAGCAGCCAATTCAGCTCAGTTCAGAAAAAAATAAATCCTTTTTATTTCCCCCTGCATTTTACTGAATTGGTTCAGCTTGCTGTGCAACAAGGGTGTGCCAGAACTGGCCCAGGGCGAATGACAGGAGTGCATCACTGAGGGCACAGTAAAGGGAAGTTAAACAAAATGAGAAACAATTTTTCCATGGTTTTTTTTTATCTGCTTGGTTTTGTTCTGATTTTGTTTACTTTCAGCTGGATGAGTTCCTGCTTTAGTTAACAGCATGGTCATGCTGACAGTGGTGCTGGCATCATGGAGGAGGTGTCCTTTGATTTTTGCCATGGGGCGGGAGTGTCTTACACTGCCAAACTCTTTGTTAAATTTGACCAGGTTGTATTCTTGTTCCCGCTTTAAAGTGGAGCCAGGTTGGTGAGGAAAGTCATCTCCCTGCCAAAACCAGTCACTGCTGCGTTTCCATCAGCCACACACTTACGCTGGAGAATATTTAGCATCATCTACCCTCCTGAAAGAAGCTCCTCCAGCAGTGGTTCCAGCAAGCCGGTGCCGGGCTGGGCCGGCAGAGCCCTGTGCATGGTTCTGGCGCTGAGTGGTATCAGCCCTGACATGCGTTATTAGAAATCCTTCCGATTGTGAAAGCGCTATTACTGCAGCTCTCCTGAGCACTGGGGCTTCCACAGCTTCCCTGGGGAAAATGAGAGCTCTATTAGCTCCTGAAATTCAGTTAGGATATTTTCTTAGTTAATTTCATCCCATTACTCTTAGTTATGTCTTCTAGCAGAACCTTAATACTGGCCCCATAGGGGATCTAAGTTTCCTGTGCAAGGCTTTGGAAGAGACTTAAGTTTTGGATTCATTGCGTTTCTCCCTTTTCAAGCTGGCAACAGAGCAGGAAGTAATGTCTTTTGGCCCCTTCCATTAGGCTTGTACATTGTTAGAAACAGAACATCAGTTTCTCATCAATATAACGATGTCCATTGGTTAGCTTGGGAATGCTGCTTGTCTTCTTCAGGTTTGTTTCGCAGCCTGCTGGGAGGTAAGGAGTGCTGAGAGTTGTTCTCTGCTGTCCTTATGAACATTGCATGGCGTTGCACCTTTTAGTGACTCACCATTGTCAACTGTAAAATATCTGTCATAGGATCACAGAATGGTTTGGGTTGGAAGGGACCTTAAAGCTCATCCAGTTCCAGCCCCCTGCCACGGGCAGGGACACCTTCCACT
>JANHGB010045128.1:61743-73094 GCA_026283785.1 Coracopsis vasa | reverse complement strand
AAGCATCTTCTTTCCTATTTCTGTTGTGCTGTGTGGTTATGGATGACATTTCTCCAGCACAGGCAAAAGAATAACACTTTATTAAATTTCTAATATCTGATCCTGGAGAAATAGAGGTTTAAATGAGTGCGTGTGTAATTCTTGTAATATACATACTTTTTTAAACAGTGTGTTACAACCCTGTGGGTTCAGAAAAACTTCATTAATAGCTCACTTTCCAATACTGGCACAGTAAAGGATTTTTGTAAAGTTAGACTTTTGTACTTTTCCAAAAGCTGTCTTTGGAGCAACATCACTATTTTACATTAGATTTACAGTGTGTACTACCATGCATATCAAATCTGAAGTGGCTGAATGCCCATTTTCAAATGCTTGTAGCTGCCGTTACAGAAAATTGAATTCAGCAGCATCTTGAAATTGCTTCTGAAATTTCTTTACAAACATTGAAGAAGACTTAATCCATCATAATACTATTCATGTTCCCAATACTTACATTTTGAAAACCCCAACACAACAGAAATTATATAAAGAGTTCTTATTTGACATATTAAAGACACAATGTTTTAAATTTCATTACTGCTTTCTTGACTGTGTGTCACAATTCTGTGAAGATCAGGTTCTTGTGCTGAATTGGGAATGTCTTCACTGGGATGAATCTATTGTTTCCTTGCTGAGTTTGGCAGTTTCAGTTTGTAGCCTGCTAAAAAGTAGGAAGTTCTGCTTAAAATATCGCAACAAACAGAAAAGCCTCATACCTCAATCTTTGCAGAAAAGAGCCCTCTGAGCAGGTGTTAAGAATCGCACGGATTTTCCACATAGGCCAACAGGGGGGCTCTGAAAATGCAGAAAGAAGCTGGTAGCACGTTGCAACTGCCTGTCAAGAGAGGCTGCACCCATTCTTCAATTACCTGTGCTGCACCCCTTAGTTAAGTGTTTCTCTTCAAACCAAGAGAAGAAGGAACTGAAGGATGTTTTATACCAGGAACTTGACAGTCACAGAGTGGTTATGGGGAAAAACCACAGAAAATCACCATGTAAATGCTTTTCCTGCTTCCCAAGTCAAAATTGCTTTTGGTGCAATGAATAAAATCTACACTTTATCTACTACATAGCTACATACTATCAGGCAGCATGTACATGCCATTATTTCACTTACCAGTTTGCTGTATTAACCAAGTCACTGTCATGTGTTGTAACTGATGTGATATTTTGGAAGCAAAGAAGAGAATTTTTGCTCCATGTTTTTGCCTTAAGTAAGCAACAATGCACATCTGTATACTCTAACACTTACTTTATGAAGCATGTTTAGTGACTTAGAAAAAAATATTCCAGATTTGCAGAAGAAATTCCTTTTATTATACAAAATATTTGTCAGCTTTGATATTAACCTACCAAAGTTTTTGAAATTGAACTTATAAATGTATAGGACACACATATACACATTTACACAGATGGAATATATATGCTACTTGGAAAGAATTTTCAGTTAATTTGTTAACTAGAATCTGACTGTGACTTTCATGATATTATCTCCTCTGTATGTGAAGTTAATGACCTATTTAAGTATATTTGTAGCAATTTATATGTCCTGTGACTATATTTCACAAAGACATACCGTGTTTTGTGTTATTTACATTAGAAAGACATACTATGCAAAACTTCTCCTTTGTTAAAAATCACTTTATCCTATGTATTTAAATTATTTCATGCTTTCAAAAGGCACAATTAAGTATCTAATGAAAACTTCCATTCAATGTTACACATAACACAAAAAGAGAAAAAATGTTTGAGACATCAATGATAATATTTTAAATACATTGGCATAGGAAAGTAGATGTCTTTTTGCTTTATTAAACTGACAGTTCAGTTCTGAAACTTTATTTTGAAAAGATTTAAAAAGGATTTGTGTCTTTAGAAATAAAAAATATAACAGGCATATCTAAAAAACATAGAAGAGAAAACCTGATTGTTACTACTAATGAAATAGCTGATGACAAAATAGTAGTCTTTTTGATTTTGATCACAAAAAATAAACTGGTAGTGACAGGATATGATGGATAGATTTGACATCCTGGCAAATCACTGTCATTGATTCAATTATTCTAATTCAGAATAAAAGCTGTATACAGTATGTGTTTATGCTACAGTGGAGTTTTTTAAGTGATTGACATTCATCATATTAGTTAGACAGTTTTAAAAGCTATGTCTTTGTTTTACACAGTGTTGTCAAGAAAAAAATAAAGGAGAACCTGGATTGCAGGAGAAAAAAAGCAAACCACTTCACCAACTCTTGGTTCCAAACCCATTAAAATAAGTTACCATTATTGCATCCTATTAACATGTTCTTTGAAGAGTCAATTTCACTCCAGCCATGTAATACACTATTATAAAGACTAAATTTTGAAACTGTAATGCAATCTTACAGCTGGGTGGCTTGGAACTTCTGCAGAGAAGAAGGTATTACCTTTCAAAATGGAAGTCAGCCTCAGAAGAAAGAATGCAAACCACTTTAATTCACAGGTCAGCTTCACCTTACCATTCTTTTGTTTGATGAGATACATGCACAGATACATACAAAATAGTTGGAAGTTCACAAATTGTATATCTAAGGGTACAGAGGCTGAATTACTTGTATATTCTGCCCTGCTGTAGACCAGCATGCTGTGATATCCTTACCCGAGCTCAAATGCACTCTTCTGGTTTTCTAGCACTAATGTAGCTGTCGGTTTGAATTTCAATCTTGAATTATGTCTGTTGACATAATTTCATAGTGCTGACTTCAATTGTTTAGGATTACTGTTTTGAACTACAGAAGGAAATAATTTCTTTTCTCTATGGCTAGTAAATTCCATTCAAGTGCATTTTAATGAATGTAGTAAGCCATAAGGCAAAATAATGATCTATAATACACTGCTGACTAAAAACCTCACCATTCTTAATTACCGACATACTAGAATAAAAACTATTTATCTTTCATGTTTTAAATTTATCTTACATATTTAATAAACTAATGTAAATATTTCCTTAAATTAAAGAATGGTATTTCAACTACAAAAAATGTTTTAAAACCATAACTGTGTAGTTTGCTTTTGGAATAACACGTGACAATGCATTGCTTAATTTCATTCCTTTATTTCAATGAATTGTCCAACTTACTATTCATACAAAAAATGGCATGTAAGTATATAAAAATTCCACTGGAAAAAATAGCCTTTTTTTTAACTGTAAAAAAGACCCTATCTGAAAATGAAATGGTAAGAGTGACTTTTTTTATTTTAAGGAAAGGAACAAAATACTGCATGTTTACAGTCGAGCAGAACAATGGCAGGACCCAACATAACAGAAGTAAAATCCAAACAAGCCCAAAATTAGTACAGAAAAAATGGAACAACAACAAAAAAAAAGGCGGCACCATATGATCACATGTATTTTTAAAGACTGCTGGGTCAAATCATTAAGAAAAATATTTATATAAGTCATTAACACTCATAATTAGAGTGTCATACAAATCTGAGTGAAACTGCTAAGGAGAAATCACTAGAAGTCCAGGTGCTTCTTGCCGATGGCCATAGCACCACATCCTGAGCTCAGCAGTTTGGCGGATCCTGCCAGCTCCTGTTTGCTTGTGCGGCTCACTGTGTCTGACAAGTCTGGAGGCAAATGCAGTCGCTGTGGCAGGAGATTTTCAGGGGGGAGACGGGGAGAGAGAGAACATAAAGAGAGAGAGGAAAAAAAAAAGAATAATTGCAGAATTTATTTTCCATAGCATATTTCAGAATGCAGTCTTTTTCCTGACTGATCAACACATATAAAACACTCCCTAGACACTCTTTTAGACTGAGCTGGAAAGAGTTTTGTATGTTTTCTATATATTGGATTCTGTAAATTGGAATAGATTTTTTCCTCATGAAAATCTAAACAATATCCAAATGTGCTCGAGGTATTTAATTATATCTCTGGGCATTTTTCCTTTAAAAACAAGTGTTTTGCCTGTATGTCAACCCCTACATCAAATCCTTTAATTTCTATGGCATTACAATATAAGTATAGTTTTGTTTCAAACATGCATACTTTGTGGCAGAGTCTGAAAATAAATGATGTCATGGTCAAAAGATGGAGAGGGCTCACCCTGGTTGCAGCATTATTCTGCTAAATGTTTCTACTTCATGTTCTACTTATAGTTGTTGATAAAACCAAGCAGTGATAGTAGTTGTATCTGTATAAGGCAACTATACATGCTGATCAAACATTGCCATCCCTTGTGAGTTGTAAGAACACTATATCCAGTTTACAGAGGAGGAAACTGAGATACACGTTACATGGTTGTCCAGAAACACAGAGTCCTTGCATAATGAACCTTATTTTTCAGCTATGACAAAAATATTTCAACTCTCCCTCTGAGGTTCTTTTACACTGGAGATAGATACACAAAAGACATGACATTACCATTTAGCTGTGGTAAAGTAAGGTGAAAATGAATGTAAACCCGAGGCTTTATTTGGCTTGCTTTTGGACACAGTGAAGTACTGAAAGCTGGTGAGATGAAACAGCTGAGCGTCTCTCACCCAGTGCAATAATTTATGAATCTGGTATCATGGAAGAAGCATATTTCTTGAAAGATTTAGTAGGCAAAGGCTAAGTTGTGTGGCTCTTCCTTTAGAATGCACATTCTTCTGAAGGGGACCGGATAACAGCAGTGGCTACAAAACTGTATTAGGAGGCTGTGTGGGCTATCTGTATTCTCTGCTTTTGCTATGGTTTTGCTTTTATCACAACGCATAAATATAGCTGCCTTTATTTAACACGTTTGCAATTTTTGTAGGATAAGAATGTAATTAAAAATATTTATTTATATTAAATATCTATATAAGAAAAATCTGTATTTACAGATGTTCAATTCATTGCTAGCTCTGGGATTGTGCAATGACCTGTAACTTGAGAGGAGCTCCAAAGTGCTTCCTACCACCAGCCACTCCTGGCTGTGGGCGGTGGAGGGAGAAGAATGTGTGCTGGCTGGTTATCTATCTCCTCTATGGGAAGGGAATGCATAAAGTAACACATGCGGAGTAGGAAAGCCTGTGCCCAGGGTGAGATTACAGTCCTCTGCACTGAAATAGGACAAATGTGTGCATTTATTTGTAGCACTTTGCCTGTAAAGCACAATATGTATCAAAAAAACATCCCCTGTATATATAATTTAGTAACTATGTAGCTTTTACATGTCACTGTATAAAAATCAGCGCTGTGTACCGTATCCTTCACTTACAATTCTTTCCCTATTCCTAAAAAGACTAAGCATGGCTGTGGATGTGAGCTGTGCTCCATGATGCCTCATTTCTACATCAACACAACATAAACCAGGGCATGTGCCTATCATCTTGTTTGTCTGCTGAGAAAAACATTTGGGAGCAAAGAGCCAGCATACAACTTGGATTGTATGAGGAGGGCTGCGACCACTAGAAAATGAAGGACGAGGGAAAGCTGGGAAGTGCAGGGGAGCACTTGGCACATCTTTCAGTCACATTTTCTTTCAAAAAAAGTGTACAGTACTCTGCTAGCAGGGTACAGGGTATCTGGTATGTGGGAGGTGGAGAGACAAGAGAACTAATCCAACCTTCTCCCACACACTGTTAGCATCTCTCTGCTCCCACTGGGAGCTGGAGAGTTCGCTTGCTCTCGGGAAAATGTAGTCCCACTGTCTTCCTCCTGCAATTAGTGACCCTCTTGCCAAGTCTGCCAAATGAATTCAGAGCAAGGTCATGAAGAGCAAACAGAACTGAAATTCAGTAAAATCTTCTTACACAGGGACTGACTAATACCACAGACAGGGAACAACTGTAAATCCTGTCATGCTGGCCTGGACTTCAAATGTGGTCCAAAGGGAAAAAAAAAGTTCTTGATATTTATAAATTTGCAAAGACTCAAATAGGAAAAGGAAAAATTAAAGATCCTCAGACTGGATGGTGGGACTGAACTAGGCTTTTACAAATGTGTTTGTTATGATGCAGTGTTTCATTATACATGCATATACTCTTCTTGCCCCATCTTAGTGAGGAGGATGCACACTGCTCATTTAGTGACTGGCTATTCACTATTCTGTTTTCTTGCCACTGTTTACTCTGAACTTTTCTGACATATTTATTGTACGCTATTCAAACCTTGTTCTGAAGACAGAATGGCTTTTCAATAGCACATGTCAGTATACAGCACTAGAATGCCTTGCAAATACCAACTATGTTATTTTCCTAATATTCTTGTGAGATAAGGCAGTAGTGAGATAAGGCAGTAAAGTTACCTCCATTTTAAGGATAGGAAATTGAGGCACATAAAACCCATGGCAAAAGTTGTCTAATAATTTCAGAAACACAAACTAAGGCATTTAGGACTTGCTTTTCCAGAATGTTTGGCATTGTACAGCATTTTACATGATCAAATGCTAACTTTATTTGCAGCTGTGAATGCCTAGTAATTCTTCAAGAACCCCTAGTCAGGCACTCAGAAAGCGAGAGACAGAAAATAAGAGTACAAAAATAAAAGTGCTGGGTTGAAGCAGCGTGATCACACAGAAGCTCAGTGGTATAGGCAGAGACACATCATACTTTCTACAATATCCTTCAATCGTCTTAGTTATGAGACCATACTTCCTGCAACCCTTGCCATCTCTACAATCCTGATTTTCAAACATGACAGCAAATCACTGGTTCTCCAGGAGGCACATTTCACTGTGTGTGCCACATTCATCCTCAGATCAGATGTATTCTGAACAGTAAACAATACTAGAGTCCTCTGAAAACAACTGAGTGTTACCCTGCCATTAAGATCTGATTCACAGCACACACACACATTTCCTCTGAATAAATAGGCATTTCAAATCACCATTCCTTACATTTCCTTTTTGCAGCTTAAAAACATAAAAAGGGCTGCAAGTATTAGTACTATTAAATATTTTAACATCATTAAAAGTATTCTAAATTATAAACCACAAACTGGAAATTCATTGCATGGCGTTATTCAGACATCCATAGGTTAAACAAAAGGCCTTTACTTTTGGCACTGATAGGCACTGTGGTTCCTTGAACTAAGGCAGTAAGTGATAGCATGAATAGGTTGTGATCCTTTTTGAACACCACCATTATAGAATGATCAGACATTTTCACAGGTATTTGCTGACCACAGAAAACAATCACATTTAAAGTTCTAATTTAGGACCAAATGCTTCCTGGTGGACAGACTCTGCTATTTCTGAGGCTGTGATCTCCATCCCTTTCAATCTCTCTTATCAGTCTGATAAGAATCAAGCTGATTTTGCTCATATTGGCAATCCCAGTCTCAGATTTCTGCTTCCAAGCGCTTAATTTCTGCTCCTGCCAGTCCTAGCTTTCTCTTGGCCATTTCTGCCAATATTCCATTCCCTGCTGCTGTTTATTCTTTTAAATAATTGAAGATTTTCACTAATATATTCCAGCACACGGATAAACACAAAACTTCCCGAAGCCTACAGCAAGCTGGCAGGCCAACAGGCAAAATGGTCATAGGTTGGCAAAAGTAAATATGCAAGTGAAAAGAGGAATCTCTAATTGCCATCCGTGTGATAGCATCTTAGAGCCTGTATCAAAGAAAGGTAAACTTTGTCCATGTGAAAAACTAGGGAATGGTGGAGTAAAATTCCTTTGTGCAAGTTAATTGTGTATCTGCATTATTATAGTAAACAATCTACGTGATCACACACTTCTCATCCATGCAGACTGTTAGGAAGGTTTAAATTTAGGATCTTCAGAATCAGACTCTAAGCTTCATCGATTAAGAAATAACTGGCTACGGAAGGAAGCACATCCAGGGAAGGGGCATGATGTGAGTGCTGGTGCTTCCCAGCTGAAACAGAACCTGAAGGCTTTGCAGTGATAGGAACAATTACACTGAAGCCAGCTAAGCACACAGCTTTAGGGCATGCATTACGAAAGGAAAACAGTTTAGACAAAACTTATTACATACTTGGCCCCTGCTCCTCCCTCTGCCTGAAGAAAACTTCTAATTACTTTATTTGTTCTCAGTGGGGGGAAAAAAAGTAGCAGTGGAAGATAAGAATATGTAAAATGACAGGCCAGAAGGGACACCGAGCAGTCAGTTAGTCCAGTCCCAGCACTGAGGACCAAATATAGTACTGATGGTTTTCTGACCTGGTTTGCCTTAAAAAACTGGGATATAAAGATCCAAGTCATGGCTATTCTATTCACGAAGAACTTCCAGTCTGCTGATATATTTGGTTGGGGTGTAATCTATTTTTTTAAACCAACAAAATCCCTAGTAGACAAAAACACTAGCCAGTGTTTTTGCCAGTGTAGCTTATTGTATCAAAGGGATTATTTTACAGATTTAGTATAAAACCTAACCTTTCCAAGGTAAGACTTTTTTCTCTTCAGCATTAAGAGGACTGACCAACAGTTTTCCTAACAACCTTTCCTGATGCTGATTATACCTCGTTACAAAATGCATAGAAACAGTATGCAGGTTTTAACTGAAAGTAAGTATTCTTCATATTATTAAAAAATCATTATAATATTTTTGATGGTATTATGACTGCAATATTGTAGCAAGCAAATACATAGTAACATGAGTGATGCAAACCCATTGAATCTCATAGAAAAAGAGGTGGTAGTTCATTCTTAAGCTGATATATATTAAAGTAATTCCACTGAAGTTAACCTGATGACTCTGTGAATGGTTTATGAAGTTTTCACAACTGAGCCCAAACTTCCCAAAATTAAGCTATATAAAAAAAAAAAATCTTTACAATGCAATCTATTTGGATCTTTGACCATAAAATAAATGCTTATTAGTCTACTATGGCTCCAGTCCTGCCTTGGGGCAGGGAGATGGGTTAATGACCTCTCTAGATCCCTTCTAGTTCCATTTACTGCAACTCCACGAACACTGAAGTCACCAAAGCTGAAAGGATTTGGTTTAGGGGGAAGAAGAATTTTAGGAATGCTGGGAAAATGAAAGATGCAGACTCCTAGTTGGGGAGCTTTATACCCTGCTTATTTCTCTTTGAAGCAGAACTCTTGCCATTCCATAAAGCCCACACAAGAGAACAGGAACAGTCTGTGGTACAGAACTGAGTTCCTGTTTCTGTTTCCTCTTCTGCTTATGATGCCCATAATTCACCCCTTGCATTATGTTTTCCTCTTTCTTTTTACTAATATCTCATTTATAATTACCAGTAATTATTTCTATTATCATAATACCTAGACTTCAGATTTTTATACACCTTCACTGGAACTGCTCTTCTTATTTGGGCAGTGGGGGAAGGATTTAATAGAGGTGGCTGAGCCCGCCAGGGACGCTGAGTGTACCTTCAATGCAGTGGCAACACGTGGCACTGATTCTCTGCTGTGTTCTCAGCTACAGCTTCAGGGCCATTGCGATGTGTCTGTTTACATGGTGAAAATGTCCTGAATGAACAGGTTTACCTGATGTCCTCACAGGCTGCATCTTGCATTTCTAACTGAGGTAGCTGTTGAATGGTTACAGACTTCTTAGGAGATACACATTTCAGGAGCATCTTAGCCTTGCCAACCAGTGACTTTACTGCTTTCTTACCAGGTCATCATCAAGCACAGTAACCAATTGGTCTTCGCAAAAATGAATTACTACCTTTGGGCTTAATATAAAAACGCATGTGCAGGTTTGAAGCAAAGATGAACAAAGATATGCAGGTATGAAACTAAATTTTTTCAAGAGATAAGAGTTTGTTCAAATATTTTACATGGAGATGACTATAAGCTTTGGCCTATTCTCTTGTAAAGTTTGACAACTGAGACACTAGGTATGTGTATTATGATGAAACGAATTAACTTTATATGATATGTAGTCTACTGGAGTGACATATCACTTATGTTGACATAACTTTGCAACAACTCACATACAAATCTGACACTATTGCTAGGAAAAGATATAAAATTCTTACTAATGGCACAAAACCTAAAAATACTTCCCAGTGAGAAAACAGTAAGCCCTTTACCACTGAAGACATTATAAGCTTTCACAGCAACTGAAAAGTCATTCCAATGGGCCTAGACCCATGTCATGCAGAAATCCTATGACAGTCTTGAAATTCGGTTCACAAATAGTGACAGCATCTCACAATCTATTACATTTATCTTGTGGAGAGAATGGTGCCAAACTGTCCTCCCATAACTGCATTTAGGTCTTCAGCAAGCTATTTTTAAACTCATTTATTATAAATCTCTTACTTTCCTGTTCATGTTACAATTTTCTCAGTATTTTAACTAATTCAGGAGACAAACAAGTTTTCTGTATAATGGACATGACTCAGTTTCTTCTTGTTCTGCAATACCTACAGATGCTATATTACCATTTTTAAATCACAGCAATGAATACATTTTCTAAATTGATTATGAAGACAAAAGACTTTTAAATAGAGCATTCTAAAATTTTCTACTTTTCAGGTGACTGTGATTGACTAATCACGACTAGATCAACCCATGTTAAAATAAGCACATCTACCATATGCATTTCCTATTTCTTTTTTTTTTTTTTTTTTAAGTTAAAGCATAATCTGAACCATCAAAATTAATTATTGCTAACATCAGGTGTTGAGAGAAGGCTTCCACTAAGAATAGCTGATAAATATACTTCTACCTACATATCCCTGCCTGTCTGCTAAAGAACACATTGCTAATATGAAAATACTTTTTTTATATATAGCTAATAATACGTAAAACACTTGAACACTATTCTAAACCTCTTATTTTCCACCACTTACAGAATGTAAAATAAAACCAGGGTAATTCTCATTTTTACCTTATCTGCAGGACAGTGATGTTTTGTGGTGTTTTCCAATACTACGAAGAGATTATTTAAACAGGGACTTTAAAGGCACCTGGCAAAATTAAAACCCATTACTAAACACACTTTTGTGACAGATTTCGTAAAAGCTGTTTTACTTTTCAGAATGCTGAATCTTTGTATGTGCCTCTTTAGTGCAGCTTTCCAGTGTTACCTGCTTTATAGAAGTGACATGATAATATCCTGGAGAATGCAGTTCAAACTGTCATTCATTTGGATACACCACACAGTACTGCTTCTGTCCCCTGGCCAGAAAACTATACAAAGTACTTAAAATCTAAACTCTTGAATCTGAATTTAAAACTTGGTTTATTTAAACACTGGCTGTTGCAAAGTGAAACTCTTTCAGAGATACCTCTACAAATAAAATTTAATTCTGTATATTTCTGTAAAATGAATCCCTAGAGGATTTCAGATGGCTGAAGAAGTTCTAGTAACATGCAAGTAGAAATGGGTGGGGTTTTGTAATGCAGCATGTGCAG
>JANHGB010045128.1:55662-61224 GCA_026283785.1 Coracopsis vasa | reverse complement strand
AGGATTTCAGATGGCTGAAGAAGTTCTAGTAACATGCAAGTAGAAATGGGTGGGGTTTTGTAATGCAGCATGTGCAGCATTAATCACTATGTTTCAGTGACAGAAAAGGAAAGTATAGACAATTGTCTGAACAAATGCTTTCATTCCATAGAAAAAACCTCCAAGATGTTTTAAAGATGATTTGCTACATATGAAGGGACACAAGGGAAAGATAAAAATACCAGGAGGATTTACGTTTTGTGACGCTTGAGAACATTGAGTATTTGGCACCACATAGGGCCACTCCAAACCACATGTACAATTAACAGACCTGCTTTATATTACAACTGTACTCTCCACAAAATGAAGAAGCTCCCCATGTTATAAAGGGGGCTGGATTAATCAGGGATGGTTATAGGCTATCCAAGGACTACAGCTGTTCAACCAGTTGTCTTATCAAAATTCAGAGAAATACATGGTAATCTTACAACCAGAACTGTACTAAATGCTTACATAGCATACTACTGAAATACTGATCCAGCTCTGATCAAGCACATATTGAAACACTGTCTCTGTCCTGATGAGTTTACAGTCTGAATACAAACAGTAGGTGAACAGGAAGAAGTGGAAGATAAATTATCCAGGCAGAAGGAAAATGTCATGATACATAAATAGTGTATTAATTAAAAAGTTCTGTTTTTTGGGGGTTTTTTTTGTTTTTCCAACTGAAAATAATATTGCACAAAAAGGTGAGTGAAAGAGAACAGCCATAGGGAAAGAAATTAAGTGACAAAGAGATAAAGAGAAGATGTAGTGAAGAAAAGATGGAGGGCAGGAGGAGACATATTATCTAGGTGTATTATTGTTGAGATTGGAATACGTTGTCTAAATGCTGAAGGGAACTACTGTTCTAAATTCAAACAGTAGTTCAGGAGTCTGATTATATCATCTATGTCCAAAGCAAACAGGTCAACATTTCTCCTGTAGATCTGTTCTTTCTGTTGAATTTCTCCTCCCTGAGCTTACACAAGAGGAGTGTGGAACCCATGATGCAAGTCTGAGTAGTTCTAGGGCTCTCAGGGTAGTTGGATGTATGCTAATGTTAATGTCACATTCTCTTCCCTGATGGATTCTTTCAACCTAATTGCAGCTGTCTACAAGTCAGCCATTCAGTCTAACCTATATTATATACTTAGGATAAGTGAATCATCCTTGCAAGTGCTTGCCCATATCTGCTGATTATTCAGGAAACCTGGATGACTAGCTTAAACTAAATCCTTAACTTGGATTGTCAAGGAGAGGAATTCAGTACTACAACTCTGTGAAGCTTCTCATTGAGACAGTGCCTCCACATCTCTTCTTTCTTTGAATGACATTGCAAAATGCCACACAGTACGGATTTTGTATCAAGCCACAGATGGCTCACTGGAAACATTCCAGAGTTGCTGGCGATGTCTGCGCTGCTGTACAACTTGGGTCTCTCTACTGGGAAGCTTGAGAAGTGTTCAAGACACTGTGTATACAAACAGAAGCTATGTAAGTGAGAAGGGGGGAGAAACAGCACTCAAGAGACAGAGGCATCTGTTCTAGGTGGTCCAACATACTACAATGTTACTGCCACCCTCTAAAATTTCAGCTAAGCTGGAAAACTAATAAATATTTGAGTTTGCATCCAAAACTATCTTTTACAGTTCACTGTAATCTATCAGGCTTCTGTCTCATCTTAAATATTTTGTCACTTTTCAGAAAAGTCATTAATACACCCACTTAAACCCACCATTTTATCTGAGGGTGTGCAACACCACAAATAACTGATAAAATGTTTTCTGTCTCTTGATAAAATGGTTCAGATAGATCTCAACACTTCACAGAAAGGTTGTGCTCCAAGACAGGTAACTCTCACTGGCAAGTCTCCATTACAAGTGCATGTCAATACCTGATTTGCCAACTCAAAAACCAGACAACAGAAATGCAGACAGATTTCTGAATGGAACAGTTCTGCCAGCTATTGCTAACCCATGCACAGTCTACAACCTTCCACTGGTTGCAAGTATCCAGTCTCTAAATCCAATGAAACTGAGTTTAATGAAGTGGTTTCCTAAGAAGAACAGAGGAAAATGGGCCCTGCTGTGAGACTCTGGATCAGCCCAGCTGGACCAACTGCTGCCTCAGTAGTTTTTTTTAGATTTTGTACATATTGGCAATGCTGATTTCCTCCTACACATCAGTTGCAGAAGTTGTGTGTACAAATACAATATGCAACTATGCATGCAAATGCACACATTATTTCTCACTGCATATGAATTACTGATAATGGCCAATGTGTCTACCTACAAAATCTCTCCAAGGCATTGCTCTAGAAAGCACTGAGACAGTGTGAGCTGCACTGGTTTACATTCAACTACAAAATGCCAACCACAGAATCATAGAATCACAGGCTGGTTTGGGTTGGAAGGAATCTTGAAGCTCAGCCAGTTCCAACCCCCTGCCATGGGCAGGGGCACCTTACACTAGACCAGGTTGCTCCAAGCCCCATCCAACCTGGCCTTGAACACTGCCAGGGACTGGGCAGCTACAGCTTCTCTGGGCAACCCGTGCCAGTGCCTCACCACCCTCACAGAAAAGAACTTCTTCCTAGTATCTCATCTCAATCTCTCCTCTGTGAGGTTAAAGCCGTTCCCCCTCATCCTGTCCCTACATGCCCTTGTGAAAAGTCCCTCTCCAATGATGGGGTTCTGGTGTCTACTGGCTTTCTTGGGTCTCATGGCACTAAATGTTTCTAACTAGGCTGCATGGTGTAATCCACTAAGCAACTGCCGTACTCAGCAACTGGAAAGGAGCATTGGGCTCAAAGATCTGGCCATGTCTGAGATACAGGAAAAGAAACCACCTATACAGTAGGTCCCTGAATGCCTGTTTCAAGATACCAGAGTCACAGGTTTGGCAAATTGCTGGTTACGAAACAGGAATGCACAAGGGGGCAAAATGTAAATACTAGCTGGGGGGGTGGTATTGTTTTATACTGGGAGTAGCCCTTTGCTCGGTAGTCTACTTACTTTTTTAGGTCAGCTAGAATTAGAGAATTTCATTGCTAGGCAGCTCAGAACATCTATGAAGCATTTCTGGGTGTTCAGACCCAAAGCATGCGCTGTCTGAAGGGAAGATTCACTGCCCCGTGTTACACAGCCTGCCAGGCCTTCCCCTCACCCTGACAGCACAAGGGCTTGGGCAACAGGAAAGCACCTTAACTTCGTGCAGAAACATATTACATGACCAGAACACAATAATTAGCACATTTGTAAAGCTTCAGGGGTAGGAACAATTTAATAGCTTTTTGAAGCGGACTAATTTTCTGCAGCTTTTTATTTTTTTTTTAATCATTTTGCTTTTCATGCATGGACAAGTTCTTCTTTGCTACAGGTATTTTCTGAGTCTGCCTCACAGGATTATTAGGTGTTGAGAAACAGAAATTATTCAATGACTTTAAAACAGTGGTAGAGAAATGAAAAAGTGCTATGCAAGTGCAAACTATCATTACTAATCTCTGTTTTAAAAGCAAGTATCATTTATATAGATAAATGTATTGCTGGTTTACAAAATTCTGCACATTTACAGACCAAGGCTGCTAAACAGAGGACCAGTTTGTTTATGTTTGTGGCTTTTCACAAGGTTGAAAATTCAGCTCTGCAACGGCAAATGCCACTGTCAGATGCTCCATGCTAAGGTAAAATCCAGGCCAGACCAGAAAAGAAGTATTTGTGCTATCAGTGTCTTCTCACCCTAAAACTGTCACTGATAAGGAAGTATGTTCAGACCCTGTAACTCCCAGGTAAGGCTGTAGACATCATATAATTCATATTTTAATATCTCTTATTTTCAGTACTAATCCTCCATGACTCATGAGAGCTATTGTTTAAAACTCCAGCTAACAAAGCCTTTTGTAGTGTTATTACCAAATAACCTTAGACTTCAGAAATCACTCAAGTGTTATTTAATATCTATACTATTGGATCAACCTGTTTTCGTATGAAAACATACTGTGGAATATATTTACTCAGTGATTGATATTGCTCATACAAAAAAATACAAAAATCACATTGGTGATCAGGTAGTGACTTCCCTTCGGCAAACCAGTGCTTTAAAGGAAGTTTAAACACAGAATAAGAAGTTGCTGGGGAAAGGTTAAAAGACAGGTCATTCTAATACCTTTCTAAATGACTCTAAGACAGCAGGACTCAGTATAAACTGAAACAAATATATTAAATATGTGCGATGGAAACTGGTATCACATTAAATGTGAGACTTTTGTGACTAATTGAGATAAAATAAACATTACTGTTTATCTGGAAGCTGGCGGGGGGGGGGAGGGATGAACATTTGAGCAGATTCCTACATCAAAAATATGTTTTGTACAGAAACTATACGGCAAATTATAGTTATTTGCTTTCAGTTGTTTCTAGCTGTTATTTGGTTTTGTACTTTTCACGTGTCAGTATTTTTTTCATTTCACTTCTTTATTCCCTACTACAAGTAAGTCTCTTTAGAGCAATAAGATCTTTAAAATCCCTTTAGTGTTTAGAAATGTCAACAATTCAGTAGGCTATACTTGATGAATAGGCCAGATAGAAAAACCTGCCTCAAGTTTTTATCTCAAGAGAAGTAAGGTGCTTTCAAGAGCACTTGATTTGAGATTTAGAAGCCTGCTGCTATTCAGCCAGGCACTCTTGAGAGCTGTTAAGTCCTGACCCATAGCATGAAAACAGGTTGGAGGGAGGGAAGAAATACCGGTAGCAAATATATTTTGTACTCCTTGTGTCATTTCTTCTAAACACCATTTTTAAACATTTCTTCCTATAACAAGTAAAAACCTAAGAGAGCAGGCAATCTTATCAGATGATCTTATTTGAATATTTTGAACGTGGCTGGACCTTGCCGGGGAAAACAGCTACAGCACTGGAAAAAGATGAGGCTCTAAAGGAAAAAAATATCTAAGTGGTTCTTTCCATTTGAATAGATGGCACTGACATATTAAAGCTTCCTATTTTTTGACAAAAGACATAGAAGACAAAGATGTTTTAACTTCAAAACATGCAGTGGAAGAATATGAAATGGTTTGGTTTGCTATAATTATATATATAAATTTTTTTTTAAATCCTTCCATGGTATACAACCAATCTGAATACCAGACTACAATGAGTTCATTAAACATCATAAAACGATCAATGTAAGACATCTGCACACCAATAATAATATCAGATGAAAAATAAACCAAACTGTAAGTCAATCCTTTTATAGGAATAGCTGTTCTTCACACTTTATTGTGCTTGTGCACATGCTCTCTAACTCGACAGTACTTCAGCTGGGTAACCGGTTGCTTGAATAAGAACTTAGTTAATAACCTAACAGCAACTGACCACATTATTTGGGCAAATGTCTCATCAGTATCTTCTGCCCTACTTTCGGCATCTCTGAGTTTCGTAGAGATATAAAAGAAAAGGCAAAAACTAGGTCATTCCTGGGTTGAACAAAAGAATTTTTGTAGTAGTATAAATTACTGACCTTTCTAATAAGCCTGGCATTCCC
>JANHGB010045128.1:48162-50662 GCA_026283785.1 Coracopsis vasa | reverse complement strand
TATATTCATATCTTCTTTTTACTTTGTTGCTAGAAGTATATGATACAAAAGCAGTATTCAGTACACTTCAAGTTAGACACTGCAATTTGAGCCTGGATCACTAAAGAAAAAAGGGTGGAAGAAGAAACACCTTCTCCACAGTAGTGCGAGTTTCACTTTCTTTGCTGAGCTTTCAGTTCTAAAGATTTATAGGATTTTGTTAGCAAGGACAAGGGCAGAAGAAGGTGGTAGAGAAAACTAAGTACTCTTGGGAGTGTTCCTTAGTCAGGTGGCAAAGGCCTTAGCAGGAATTAATGCTGGCTCAGCATCAATACCGCACTTTGGCTCATTGGCAGGTGTTAATGTGCTCAGAGAGAGTCTGCTAACAGCCCATGACCTGAAGGAATTCTCTAATCAGAAGGAAGTGAAACAAGATTGATTTGAAGCAGGACAAAATCTCTCCTGTATCAGAGATCCACAAAATCTGAAGCTGACAGGCTGAGTTCCTTTTCTGCCCTGCACACCTCTGAACCAGCCCCTTCCAAAGGAGAGACTACTTTGAAATATTTCAAGGTCAGGTCCAGGAACTTCCTGCCAGCTCTTGTTTCTCTTCTGCACTTCTGGTGGGTTTTCCATCGGAAGGCAAAATCTAGCACCGAACTGGATTAACGCGTAAGTAAGTGGTGAGACTACCGATAAGCAGTATACTCAAGCATTATTTTGTGGGGTCAAACAATTACAAATAGCCTAGATAAAATAATCTCAAACTCTGGGGAAATGATGATAAATAAAGAACTACAGTCAATGCTGCCAGCTTGGAAAAAAAGAAATAGAAATTAGTTACAAACTCACTGGGCAACATAATCCAACAGGAAAAATTGGGTTGCAAAAAAGCATTGAGAACCTGATTTTTTTTCATCTTAAGAAACACAGGTACTTTGCAACACACACGATAATAAATATATCTGAATCCAGTGGAACAGTACATGCTGTTAAAATGGTGAGAATGGCAGTTTTGGGTTAGTTCACTTTACAGATAAATTCTACATCACAATATGCTTAAAGTGGATATGGCAATGGTAATTGAGCATAAATTAGGTAGAGGATTTACTGTAGCAGCAATAGAGATCTCTTGCAATAGGAAGAATTTGAGATAAAAAACTGGCCAGATTTGATTTAATATTTCTTTATCCTTGCCAAAGATGCTGTTTACTAGACAAGGAAATACTTGTATAAAATGAACAGCATAACACTTATATTTGGATCCCTTATAGATAGCTTCAGCTGACATTTAGGCATCAAGTAAAACAGGTCAGACATATGCGGTTATGCACCATGGCAAGGGAATATTTAAATGTTAAATGCAGAAATGTCTCTCACTGGTAGAAGAACAAGGACGTGGAAAAATATGGGCAGGATATTAACTAATTCAACTAGAACTGCCAGCATTGTGGGGAAAATTGCATGAGTCTTTTTAAAAGAGCTTATTCCTAGGAAAGTAGGTGTATTGCTCTTCTGAGTTTTCTGTAACATGAGTGGAACTGATTGTTACCAGGAAAATACCCTTCCTTTTGTCAGATCTTCTGATCCATACTCAGCAAAGGGCAGGGAAGGCCAGAGAAATACCTTGGTGTTACTTATCAGATGGTTAATCCCATGTTCATTTGTGGGATAATGTGTTTTCTACAAGGAAGTTGGCTGCCAATTTCACTAGAAGCAAAAACTAGATTTCATTATGGCAACAGAAACCTAGGATAGGCTTGAAACAGTCTCCTGAACTATGTTCAGATTTCAGCTGCAAGAATAAATGCAGGAAAGGATTTTTTTCATGTGCAACTAACAACTGAAGTGTTTTTTCGCTTGATTTCTGGTGCACAATATTTCTTATGTGTTCTTCACAGATGAAAAAGAAATTAACCTTTTGCACTTAGCTTCCATGAGAAACACTTCACTGCTACTAGCCTACGTCTCAGTTTTTTAGTTCTGATTTTCTGTTTCTCCTTATTCTTCAGGACAGGTTTTTAGCTCTACGTTAATATTTCCACTGAGAACACTGATGATGTTCCATTCTTTTCACTGTAATGCTAAATTTTGTATGTAACAATTTCATTCTAACACATTCCCATTCACTAGCTGCTTCCTAGTCCTCCAAAACCCCCCTTATAAATGTATTGCTGTTTTATCCCACTTGATGCTACACCCTCCTTAAAATATCCTTCAAGGAACAGAAGGAAAATAGCCAACTATTGCTTTGTATCCTCTTCTATTCCCCAGCTTCTGCATGGTGGGGACTCTGATGAGAGGAAGAGGATGAAATGGCTGCCATGTCCACTATCAGGGGGAAAAAAAAGGTCACACCAGCGAAGGATGCATGTGTTTTCCAAGTTCAAAATCCTAACAGGCAGAGCAACTCCACAAAGAATGAAGGGTTTTGAGCAATTTCAGCCTTGCGTCTTCCTTCTCTGCTACCTTTCTTCCTTCCATTCCAGGGCCAGTAACAGCCACCAGTATTGGTGAGAAG
>JANHGB010045128.1:0-43401 GCA_026283785.1 Coracopsis vasa | reverse complement strand
GTGCTTACACATGCAGAGGTCAGTGCTTGGTGTTCCTGGGATCCTTGGTGCTGTTTCAAAGTCAGACATTCCTGCTGATTTGAGGTGAGACCAGAAGAAAGAATACTGGACAGTTTAGAGCAGTAAGACACAGAAACAGGTTGAGGATCCAAAGAGGCTTCATTTTTTCTGGACCAGCCTCTCACTGACTTGTTTTCTTTCAAGGTGAACAAGAGAACTACTCTTAGGATTATATGGAAAGATTTTTGTTTTGAGGAACCTTGCACAGAAATTTCAACAGAGAAAACAGATTTATTCCATTGCATATAAACCCAAAGCAAGCAGATGGAATGAAACTGAAGTCTAACAGGTAGTTAGGTTACTTTATAAAGATTTTTTTTTTTCATTTTGTTCTAAGAAAGACATAAAAATAAAATAAATTGAAAACCACACAATGAAAAATGAAATTAAGATATCTGTCTCATTAAAAGGAGACATAAACATCAGTTAAGAGCATGAAATGCTCACCTAATTTGTCCCTCTAAAATAAAATAGCGGACATCAGAAATGATAATACTGTTTCTATGTTGCTAATCAAAATGACTTTAGTATTGTTTTGCCCAATAAAATATTTACTATGTGTATGCATTAAAATATGGGTTTTCATAAATAGAGATATAAATCACAAAATCAAGATTATATTTACCTTTTTGGCAGTACTTTCCCTCTTCTTACAGGAAACATTTAATGTGTATAACACAAAGCCAACTTGTGGTCTGTAAGACTACGAAAATGAATGGTATTATTAAAAATAATTTCTTTGCCTGTTAGGATTTAATTCTTATTAAAACCCACTGCTTTATTTGCAGAATTTCAAGGCATTTCTGTGAAGACTTAAAACTAGATGAAAGCTCTGCAAGCAGAGAATTTCAGCAGTGTATATGTAGGATTTTAATTTACAGTATCATTTCTCATTGTTTATAAATCATTTTTGTAAAAATAAATAAAAAAACCATTTGAAAGTATGTATCATTTTCACTACACTGAATTCTACCTGCAAACAAACACACTTTAAAAACCACCTGCAGCCCTTTTGCTTGAAACGTCTTTTTCTAAGATAGGATGAAACAGGTTCTGCAGCTGCAACATTCTGATTCAAAAGCTAAAGAAGATTAAATTTGATTTCAATTTCTTGAAAAGTACATGATCCTTAACTTCGAAATAGCTTAGCAGAGCTTTTGTTGTCTGTTTCTTAGATCATGTTCATTGAATAAAGTATTCCTTAAATTCTCATTAAATAACTCCCCTTTTCAATGTAAGCAGGTAGATATACAAGTGGTCTTGATATGGTGCCTCAGGAGGCAAAAAAAAAAAATAATTCAGGTATTCCTTTGATGCAAATGAAACCAAATTTATTTGTAAAGAAAACACAGCTTCTTTTTCTTCCTCTGAAAAGCCGAATTGAAGAAGACAGTGTGTCATTTTGTAATCAATTAAACAAGATTACCAAGAAACTTCTGACTTCATTAGTGACTTTTCTTCTTAGCTGGAACAATCTTGGCCAACTAACTTGGTTAATAATGGAGAAAAGTGAAAACATTAAACAGCAAGAAGAATTTGATTCCAAAGCTAGTAATAGATTTTCTTTGATGCATGTCAAACGAAAAACTCCTTATATGAAATTATGGGGTAACTATAATACTAAAACGTGTATTATTTTCTGGTCCTCAGTGTTATACAACGGAAAATCAAAGGCAGAACTTAATTTGTGACAAAAAGGAATTGCTCTTCACTGATCTTTAAACTCAATACTACTACTACTACCTGTCTGAAAGCTATCAGGTAGTTACACTACTACCCATTCTGAAGCTTTTTATAGACTTAATAAATTAAATACATCATGTTTTTTAAAGATTTTGATAAACATCTATCCTCTGTACAGAATGGAATGAATTAATCATTTAGAATTTTTAACTAATTAGTGATAACAGTATTTAACTGTGGAAAAAATATTAAGAAATATATGGAAATCATTGCCTCCTGGATTTTTATTATTTCCTATGTTCTCATTTTTCCTTATTGTCCACTTCAGCTGAAATTATTTCACATGAAAGACTTACAATATGTATGCAAAACATCTGACATTTTTTAAGGAAGTAGATAAAAAACCAGCAAATTCTCATAAGTATATAAAAGACCTAAAATGGGATGGTTTAAAGTAGTTACTATTTTTTTTGGAAGTTATTGACAGAGTGTATATATACATACAGACACATGCAAGCAATCTGCATTATGTAGGTGTAGCATTCTTGCAATGGTATGAATGCATCCAGCTAAACTTAGCTAGCTAAGATAAGCACTAGCTAAACTTTGTTCTTGGTCTCTAAGAAGAAAGAATAATTTAAAGAAAGAGCTACTTTGAAACTTTCTTCCCGATTTTGAAATAAAATGTTTTGTCTTTTAATAATTTAGATATTATTAATGGTCCTGAGCATCCAAAAGAAGGAGCATTTTTATGGTCCTATGAACATATGTTTTATGTCAAGAAAACTATATTTTTATACATAATATAGCCCCATAAAAACATTATGCTGAAAATAGCCCTAAGATAGAACAAATCATAAAGAAGTTAGAGCCTGTGTTAAGCCCATAAAGCCAAAGCATAAAAATAATATTCTTCTGACATTGTGAATGAATGTCACTTTCATATTTTTGTAGGAAAATGTACATGGACACTTTGAAGGCAATTTGTGTCTCATGTATGTGGTTACCAGTCTTTTTTTAGTATATTTACAGAACTTGGTAAAGACAGTTTTGGTTATGCCTTTTACATTTGCTCAAATGAAATACCAAAGGCATTATCTTGGCATATCACTATCAATTTTGAATGTCTCTGTTCAGTTTGAAAGAAACTGCTCCATATCTTGTTATTAAAAATAAGATATTGAAACACCATGTGGTTAAACTGAAGAAGAAAAGAAATTTGAGAAACATTTCTTATAACATGATAGTTTGGCTTTTTTTGAGTAGCATTTGACTCTGAGACCCAATCCTTGAGCTTTGCAAGCACATGGAATGCCACCCATGAATGCTAATCCAAGTTGGATCAGACCTTGCTATTGCTGAAAACAATTGAGAAGTAGGTAGCTTGGTTTCATTCTAAAAAATATTCATAAAGTCTCAACTGAAAGAACCAAAAATGATGACAAGTTTGATACTTTATTATTTGTCACGCTAAACATAAAAGGTTTTGCCATTAAAACATACTAGAGATTTATATCAAAATGATTGTATTTATATTAATTACAGCCTATTTCAACTAGAAGAAAGGCTTTTACAGATGAGACACATTTTTTATTTTCCCTGAAAAACATTCAGTGTTCTATCTAAATTACAAATACACATTTTATGACTAGCTAAATCATTAATCAAGACAAGTATGGGAAAGCTAAGGGATCTCAGTTTACTTGATAGCTGATTGCCCAGCAACCATTCACTGTAATTGTTTTTAGCAGCAGAGCAGTGTTCCTGGAGACCACAGGCTCTCATAGTGTGTGTCCTTTTCCTGCAGTGGTACAGGGAAAACTAAAGAATCTAAACAAAACATTTACATCCAGATTTCAGATTATGTCCATGCTCAGTTCCACCTAATGCAGTTTCAGCATAGTCACTTAGCAATGCAAAGTGAGGTCTTTGGAGAACCCAAGGCCAATTACAAACTGTACTTTAAATCAGACCTTTGAACTGAAGAAAGTAGATGTATTTGATGATCAAATGTTAAAAATAAGTTAAAAACTAAGTAGTTACTTAGCTTTTATAAAATTATATGGTGGTGGGAACTATAAGATTAATATATATTTAATTTTAATCTGATCTTGTCAAATAGTCACAAAAACCTTCTAACCCAAGGAAATCTAATAGTTCATTCTTAACATAACTCCTGCTGTGTGTAATCTACCTTTCCATTGCAAAAACTATCACCTCTCTTTTTCCTACATTCACTAATTATGCATCTAGCTCATCACAGACAATTTATTTTCCTCATTTGCATCCTAGTCACTATCATGCTGTCCACTTTTCACACATACCTACATCGTTCTCCAATAAATCTATTCAATAAATTACTCCAACAGGAAATGGCCCAATAACTAAGGTACTCAGCTAGGATGTTTCCAGTACTGTGATAGAGATTTCTTCTATGACCCCCAGCAAGACACTGGCAGAAATCTAGCCACGGAAACTCAGACTTCTGCCCAGTCTAACTTATCCTGTTTTTTGACAAAATGGATGGTAAAGCTAAGATCATCCAGCATTTTAACTGCTGCCACAAAGCTTGAGTTCTGCTGCATGGAAGCTGTAGGTCTATCCTCACTGAAGTAGCCTTCTACAGTTCAATACACTTTTTAAACAGAAGTTGTTATAAGCAAAGATCCCGATGGGAAGTTAGCTACAGAGGAAGGGTGGTTGAATATCTCTAGAACAGATCTTCTCTGTCAGAAAATAAAAATTACGAGGCTAAATAGAAAAGCCACTTTAACATGTCACTAACAGCATGAGATATCCTTGACTTAAAGGGCTAAACTAAGTGGAAGAACTTTACTGTGAGGGTGGTGAGGCACTGGAACAGGTTGCCCAAAGAAGTGATAAATGCTCCATCCCTAGCAGTGTTCAAGGCCAGGCTGGACAGAGTCTTGGGTGACATGGTCTAGTGTGTGGGGTCCCTGTCCATGGCAGGGGGGTTAGAACTAGATGATCTTAAGGTCCTTTCCAACCCTAACCATCCTATGATTCTATGAATTTGGTTCATGCCTTACTACTTTCAGTAGTTTGCCACAAGAAAGGGAAGTTAGGTACTGCCTTGATCAAAGATTCAACCATAATTTTGATACAGCAGTGAATAAGTGATTTATTGCAAACAAAACACCACCACACGCAAAAAAACCACCAGCCCAAGGTAACAATTCTAATCAATGGCGTAGTTGATTTTCCTCAATTTTAGTTTCACTAGACATGAAAGACACACTTTGGTACAGACCCGAACTGAATTCTTCAGTGTAGTAAGAACTCCAGTGACTGCAAGCCAAGCAGAGATGGGATAATGCTTCCTACCCACACCCACAGATATATTCAGAGTTGCAAAGCACTTCAAAAAAGAAACAACAAAAAGATTTCCCCAGAAATTAGTAGCCTGGATTTTAGCAGAAACAGCCAAACCAGAGACTGTGTTTGCTAGGCCCATGTACATTCCACGGCACAAGGACCCAAGAAGGGAGAATAAAAAGGGAAGAATAAAGTAGCCAGACCTAGCTAGACCTTAAAATTGTAGGAAAAGATGTAGAAGCAGCCCAAATAGAGAGATTCAGACAATAAGAAAATTTCCTCTAGGTTTGGCCAGTATTGCTTTGCTTTGTGTAGTTTGCTTCAACCCTGTCCCTTTCTTAGTTCCTACCTCATTTTCACTTAACATCTATGTTATCTTCCTTGTTGCCCCACTGGCATCATCTGCTTGTGCTCAATGGTTTTTTCCTGGTTTTATCTTCTTTTAGCTTATTGTTTAAGTTCCTCTCCCTCCAAATAAACCCAGCAGAATATTAATAATGGCATTAATATGGCATTTGGTGGTGTCAATTTATGTGTTTATTTATGTTTTGACTTGCATGTTATATGTTTATTCTCTACCAGGTGTCTGTCTGGATAGAGCAAAGAACATCTGCTTGCTGTATTTGTGTACTTATGGGTCCCTATGGCTCACTGGTCCCTACTTGACTATTCCATTATAACTACCATTCCAAACATAAAATAGTATTTTGGTGAAATATTTCAGTGAAGAGAGATACTGCATATTGCTTCCTATAATACTATAGCATTGTATTATTACCAGAGAGATGGGATTATTTATTATAACATTTACATATAGCATTAATTATAACATTTATGCTATAGTCATTGCCCCATTGCTACACCCATCTTGGTTTGTCTGTATGGACACCAAAACCATATCAAACATTGACAAGATCTTGATGTTAACTGAAAGTTGACCCATTTACCAAAAGAAAGAAAACTGAACAGAAAATGGAATACTGTTATTTGGCTATTTTTCAGTAGGTAGATGTCTGATTATCTGCCCTGCCATCGGATCTTTTAGATGAGATAAAAGATTTAGAGTTCAACTGTCACGGGATATTACAGAGTCCATTTTTGAAGAAGTCAGCTATTAGCCCTGGACTAGGAAAATCCTACCCTTGATAAATAATAATTGCCTACTTTAATGCTAGCACATATTTTATTTGGCTAGAATAATTTTTACATTTTTCCAAAATAATATTTTAGTTTTGAGGGCTTGGACAGTTCTTGCATTTCATTCCTAAAATAATGCTGCAATTAAACAACACATGGGTGATTCCCTGTATAAACATAGTGGTTAAAGCTCTTTGGGTTGTCTTGTGCATGAAGGCAGTCTGTACAGGCACAGCAGTATGCAATGTAGCCCCAAGATTTTAGAATGAGAACTTGAACCTGAATACTGAAGTAGCAAATACCTTTAAATATCAGTTTGGGTTCACTGTAATTTTAAGTAAATCTTAAACCTGACAAAATTAACTTATTAACTAATCTGATTAGATTTTTCGGCCTAAAATCATGACTGGTAAGTGAATCAGCTAATGAGTGTTTTCACGATTTATTTGTTAAACCAAAAGATCATGAGTTTAAATTCTGCTCCTGATTAACTACACTGGAAATGATATATATGACTTGTCATTTAAAAATATCGATAACTCCAAGCTTAATTAAGGCATGCAAGCTGTTTTGAATAACTCTGGATGAAAGGTTCAACATTATTATAAATTATAAGCAAAATACCTTACAGTATTGGTATTAGTAATATCACTAATATGAGACTTAGGATAAGGTGGTAGCTTAAACCAATCAAACTCAGTACAAAATATTCACTACAGCTGAAGAATTTATTTTCTCTGTCGCAGGAATTACTGTGCAACGTACTATGACCCGTATTACACAGGGGGTCAGATTAAATAATCACAATAGTCTCCGTGCATCCTAAAATCTTGTAATATTTCAGACTGAAAGGCAGTTAAATACAAAGCTCTACTTGCTTCTTTCTTCTGAGTATAAACTATATGAGTGCCATTCAACTATATAAACACATCATTAGGTTTTCAGCAGGCCTCCTTTCTAAGGAAAGAAATTACATACTTTTGAGCTCTTGAGTGAACTACAGTGTTTTATGCCTTTAATTCAACACTCTTACAGCTTACAGTTCATTGAAATTCAAAATCATGGTCACAAACTGTGTTCACAAAGAAAATGTTGACCTTCCTATATAGCAAACGCCTTTTCGTTCTTTTTTATTTTTTTATTTTTTTATAACAAAATCCACTAATGAAGCCAATGGCAGTAAAAGATTTGAGCTTCCTATTAAAATAACAAAAGTAATATAATTCACATATTTCAGCATGTTGGCTACTGCTCATGAAATAAAATACTGCAGCAGAAAGAGCATATTGTTTCTACACATCGAAAAGATGCAAATTAGACAAGTATTCAATATTCACTTGAAAGCAAGAAAATGTACCAGACTACCAATGGTATTTAGGAAAGCAAACTGGTTGAACATGATTATTTGAATTTAAAAAATGGGTATGGGATTCCCCTCTCTTTGCTTCTTGCCATATATGGTATCTGTGTAATATCCACAGGGCAAATTATTCACTACCTTTTTCAAGATGAAAAGCTGCTGATTGGCATCAGACATCAAGAGGGATTTTGGCATTAGAATAGATTTACACTTGATGACATGTCAAAGGCTTGAAACAAAAACTACAGAATTTACTCATGAATGCCGAAGGCAAGCCACTTATTCAACACTGGCTCAATGCACATCTTTCCAAGCATGGCATTCAACCACACCAAGAACAAAATACAGCAAACAAAACATGGTTATACTTGGAAATCAATGTGCTTGACTAGAGTGAACAAAATAACAGCCAGCATTACCTGTTGCCAGCTGTCAGTGAAGAATAAAGAACTGTAACATCCTTGTAATAAAGAGGGAAACAGAATCCAAGCTTATAATGAAAATACAGCAGTTAGTGGGATGAAGTAGGATCAGCAGCAGTATGTGTGGGCATGATAACTCCCACTCTGAGCCTACTTGTTCATCTAGCAGATGTGCCCTCACTTCTCTCTTCCCACAAACACTTGAAAATAAAGAAAAAATAATCAGGGGAGAAGGCAGAAGGTGTAGCTCACACAGGTGTAAGGATATATAACATAATGCCACATTTTGGCATTTTTCCTTCAACCTCCTTTACGGTTATTTTAAAAATAATTTCATTATTTGCATTACAATGAAGTGCTTCAAAAAAATTATAAGTGTTGACAAGATCACAATTATTTTGGCACAGTCAGTTTAGTAACCACCGAACATTTTTTTTTCTATTTTGAAGGAATAAAAATAGAGGTATCTCATTTCAATACTGGATGTGTGGGAAAGATCACCTAAACAGGTTTGGTATGAATAACCTGTGCGCAATGACAAGCACACATAGAAGAAGTCATAAATAGAAGGAAACATAAAAGGCACAAGGAAACACCCACTCACCTATATTACACCCATAGAAATGAAAGATCACTTAATTTTAATAGAATTATTTTGTAACTTCATCCTTTTAGAGACCTTAACATAGATATTGTTTCTTTAGTGCATCTTCAATGGCTGCACATACTGCAAATTATGCAAAATTTTCAAAATAAATTGTTAATCAGAATCTGTTAGAATGACCTAATATTTACAGGAGACCATTAGTCACCTTTTCTGATAGAGACTGAAAAATGGCAATATGAAGTAGCCATAATATTTGACTGCTTTTAAGAGTTACTGAGTACTTGTGAATACAGTCAGTTCCTTTAGGTCTGTACAAATGGCAACTGAACTCCTTGAAAATTTGGCACAGTTTGTAGATGCAAATCACTTTGAGAAAACTATTTCAAAATATCCCACCTCCTCCTCCAAGAGTCTCTTCAAAAAGAAATATTTTCTCTAAAAAGTATCTTACATTTCATAACAGATGCTGATCTGCTCATCTCAGAATAGTCAAGCAATTGACAACAGACAAAATGCAGATTCATGAAAAGCATCTGTGGCACCTATGAAAAATATTCTGGACCAGCATTATGGCTCAGGTGGCTGTGCCTAAATTGTCAGTCATCACCAGACTCACGTTTTTATGAGAAAATAGCTTACATGAATGGAAAAAGCTTCATTTTCAAGAACAGTCCTTGACTTGAATTCTCATTCTAACAGACATCCACAGCAAGGTAATAAACTGACAACTGAAATTTAACGCATGCACGAAGGTGAGAAAACAATACTTGACTAATATGCTAAACCCATACGTTTTAGCACTTCTCAGATGACTGTTGCTCAGTTCCAAAAATGGCATCTCCCTTTCCTGCATAGTGGAACCCTCTCAGCTGGACTTCTGGACTATAATTAATGCTTTCTGTATGTTAAATAAATTCTAAAGCAAAGACAGCTACAGTGCAAAACATGTAACAGCAACATACAATTTCAGTACTGCAATAGTCAGTAAGGACAACTTCTAAGTGTATAAAAAGTGGATGAACTTTACTGATTTTTACAAACTTTTAATTAAATTAGCTTCATTGATTTGTAACTGAGTATGTGTTGTTGGCTTAGACCTGGAAGGATGCAGTACTACGAGGTTGCTATGGTAGCAATTTATTATGGAACAGCAATATTCAGATGAGTAATCAGCAGATAGAGGTGGGTCATCCAAAACAGAGTTTCATAAAGATTTCTACATTATATAGTAACTCATACATGCATGAAGCATTTTGTCAACTTCTAAAATTTGGCTATGTGTATCTGCCTGTATCTCCTTTTGTATTAAGACTCACCCTGGATCAAAATACAAAACATTTATGTGAAAGAAACTTTATTTTGAATATGTAACTAATACTACCTAAGCTCCTTCACTGCTGAAGGAGTACATAAATGTATCTGTGTATATACATATATGTACATATATATACACATATACATATATATATGCATATACATACTGTGTTTCACATACAAAGGGACACAACATGCTGTTGGGCAATAAAGTATCTGCCTAGCATGCACATTCATGGGTATGTACATGCTCACGCTTATTGATCTGAATTTGTAACAGATAATTGTGGAAAAGATATGTCACTAATCCTATTCTGTTTTGACTGTCTCTGAGCTAATAAAAAAGACATTTTGCTCCTTTGCTTTTCTGCTATTTAAGATTATAGGCAAACAGTGTTGACTGGTTAAATGGTTGGAGCAGCGGAGAACTCTAACAGAATAATTCAAGTGAAGCAATTAAAAAAATCTCAGACTGCTATGGAAATGAAAGATTAGAAAGTTTTCTTCTAATTTCATGGATGGTATAAATACAAAGCAAAAATGTATAGGATTGTATACATATTATTGGGCCAGGAATGATTATTTACATATAATGTTGGATTAGGGTTTTGTCAAGTTTTTATTAATCTCTTTACAAACTCAAGCAAGCTTCATAAGAAATTACTGGGAATACATGCTTCTATGAAACCCAAATAATGCAATGAACAATTAAAAATAAAACATACAGATATGGACTTGTATCTATAATGAATCAATGGAAATTGCTAAACATAAACAGCCCAGATTACTTTTAAGTCATATTATCATACCATCATTTTATGTCAAAGATAAAACCAGTTCTGAGAAGTCTTTTCAATGAATAAAGGTTTATTAGCTAGAGCAGTAGAATGGATTTGGATTTTAAATACAGAACTGTGAAATTTGGTGTGAGGACATGTAATATCCAAGAAATGCTTCAACCCTTATACACTGTAAAGCAGAGGTTTAAGGTGACATCTAAGTAGAAGGATGCATCAGGTACTCATTTGAGTAGGAAGACTGGCATTCATTTCCAATAAGAAAATAGTCAACTGATAACCCCACAGGACAAGGAAAACAGAAAGAGGTGTAGGATACATTTTTCACTTGGACCTTGAAAATAATTGGGCATTATTTTCTCAACATCACTCAGATCTGGATGACTGCAAATTACAAGTGAATGTGAATAAGTGATTTATAGTCAAAGTTAGTATAATGCAACCACTTTGCTGTATATTTCTATTGCTTTCTATCTTTTTAAACCAACCACTTACGTGTCTCAATCGTTTTTTTAGTGAATGTTAGGAATCAAGCATCTTCATATGTGAATGCTAATAACTTGTATGCATAACCTACTTTGAACTAAAATTCTAGACAGGTCTACTTTTATTTCAGAGATGTGCCTCTCATAACCCCTTTGTGATTTATTTTGTACGTACTCAAAATACTCAACATCTATGTATTTGTACTAGTCACTCTAATAAGTACTATCAATCTGTTGAGAAGTGCTTTTATCTTCAGGTTTTGCAGATTTTTTACAAATACATTATTAAAACCATAGTTCATATTAAAGATCACACAATAATACAGGCATACAGTTCTCTGCCTAAGTGGTCTTCAAATCAGGCTGCACGTATTTGTACATAGGTCAACATTCAGTAAGAAAACTCCCTATTTTCAATGCCTAAAGCTGCAACTTCTTTTTTTTGTAGTAATAATGCAGACTGATAGGCTCAGTCTGGTTGACGGTAGTGGGGAAGTCAGTGATGAATATCCACATTTGGTAGAAGCTGAAAAACAAAGCCCCTGCCTATTTTACTGCTTAGTAGTAAATTTTATTATACAAAATTTTGAAGCCATATCTCAAGTTTTAAAAATTAATAAAGCAAATGAAATTCACAGATGCATGGGAAGTGTTTCAATGTCACTTTGCACACATTTAAAAACTTATTTTAAAATATGCTGGGTCCTTGCGTCCACAATTTAAGCAAGTTTATTCAGAAGAAGGCTTTTTGACAACATATTTAGGGCATAATATATGTAAAAGCCATACCTAATGTTTACATTAGGCAAAATAATGCTATGTACATCCAAAGTAAGTGTCTGAATTGTTTTTAACATGACTTATTCATACATAGCACTGCTTTCATTTATTAAAACATCTATTCAAAATATTTGTTTCTCATTCCATCACCTCTCCACTTCTAAGTAAAATGAATAACACAATTATCATAACATGCATTTAATTAATTTTGTCTTGCATAATACTGTATGTGAGGAAAAAGGTTTTCCTCTTAAGCCTCTGAAGGAAGAAGAGGCATAAGAGGTATTACTTCATCATTTTGTAACGGGAATCCTGCTACAGAGTTCACAGTAAACGAATGTTTTAACTGTTTAATTTTGAATCTTTCAGATGTCTTTGGCAGGTCTAGCTAATATTGACAGTTTACACTGAAGTTCTAATCTATGCCAACATTTTGGCAAAAACTGGTAGAATTAATGAAAGGGACCAAAAATGTCAGAGAAACCCTACACCTGACCAATAATTTCCCACTAATTATCCCACACTCTTTCTTATACTGACAATGTAAGTTATACTGACAATATAAGTTATTCTCTTTTATTTAATCAGACTTCTCTCTTTTGAAGGGCAGATGTTTCCCCGTTAATATGGCAGATGTCTTTGTTTCCTCACCAACTGTAGAGACAAATGATTAGTACAATAAACTCTGGCAGTTTGCCTCATACTTACTTGGTGAAGACAAGTAAAACTGTTTTGTGGAGTATTTAAATATTTCAAAATTCAGAACAACCTCCTTGAACCTAGGAAATTATCTGTAGATACACTGACATCCCACCCGAAGTTTAGCTTGTGTTCTAAAAATTGATTGTAATGACACTTCTGTTCTACACAGTTCTCTTACCAATTTAATCAGAAGGCCAAAACAAACCTAATTTGATTTACATATGAAATGGAAACAGCTCCTGGACTTTTGTAGCAATACATCAGGGTTTAATATAGGCAGTATTAAAATGTGAAGAAGCTGACTTTGCTGATGCTGAGTCATGTAAAAGATATTTATGCCTTTGGAACAGATCCCTCAAGATGGCCCTACTAATGTAATACACTAAAAACTAATAAAAAAAAAAAATGAAAGGAGGAGAAAAGAGAGAGACCTTCCCTTGTCAAGGGGGCCCTTAGCCAAGCAGCTACTGTTACAGAGCAACACTCTCAGTATGTTAACAATAGTTAAAAATATCACATGAAGAGAAAATGTCCAAAGCAAGACAAGACAATAATTGATGAAAGATACGTTTGTGAACGACACTATATTAGAGGGTGAGAGATATGAGCCTGGTATGATTCAGAATGTAATTCACCTTCTCTGCTGACACATCCTACTGAGGTATCCAGTGAAGACTGTAATTACAGCTGAAATTTGATTCATCAGAAAATTTAACATGTCAGAATATAAAAATAGAGACTATAGGCTAGCCACAAAAGGTAGATCAATTCTAGAACTTACTGAAGGTGAAAACTAAATTAGTTAATGGCAGGATATAAATAAGATTACTTCCAGAAACTTCTTAAGCTCACAGGTTAAACAGTCCTGTTGATATGGCAGTAGACCCGGGAAACAAGAGATTCTGGGATTCCTTTCATAGAAGCAGAACTAATAGAGACTTTGACTGCAAAGAAAACTCTAGAGATGGGATTTATAATGGCTATTGTGAATGAGAAGTTGTCAAATTGGTCAGTCTGATGAACAGAATGAACTGTGAATTGGAGGCAATTTTTTTTTGTGTGTGTGCATGTTTGTTTTTTTTTCCTAGAGAAAAATCACATCTGAATGAAATACAGAATGAAGTGAAAGACAATAAAGGCACCAAATATAAATTCAAGGAGGAAGAGACACAAGGCAAATCACTGTGTTGCAGAAAAGGAAGTATACCACCATCACCTTATTGTGTGTACCGAACTAAAAGCTTTAGGGGAGGTTCAGTACAGATCAAGTGGTTAAAGAAAATCTGAAAATTAATTATTTGATTGTTTACTGGACCTGATTTTTACTGTCTGCTCCTCTTATTAAAAAAACCCCCCAAAAATAACTTAAAAATAATATTAAAAAAGCAAAGGTGAAAATGATTTATAAATCTCTTTGTGTGACACCACATGATATTCTGAGGAAAGAAAGCAACAGAAGGAAAACTGTTGTAAATGATGCTATTTGTTATTTCTAAACAAATCCCCTCAAAGGCTAGAATCTGCTCAGTTTCTATAGGCTTTCAGCTCATTTTACATATGAAAATGTCTGAGTACATAGATTTATTTTTATTACTGTGTTATCTATAATCACGTTTCTTGGATGTTAGTCTAATTGGATGAAAGTATCTCTCTTTCTACCACTTTCAATATCTGGGGCAAACTGACTGTAGTTATTTCCTCTTCACTCACTAAGAGAATTATTATCCACATTATGAAACGTGACACTTTTCCATCTCCTGTTTGGAATAATATAAATATTAATACAGCATCCAAAGCATTCTAGAATATATACACACACACACACTGAAATATAATCACCCTATGACAAACATTGTTAAACTATAAATAATGCTAAAACTAGTGTTGACTATTGTTATGAGAATGATTTTTAACTTTTTAAAACCATACTCAACTTTTCCTGAACTTTAGGTTGAATATTTAAAGTAAATCTGTGATACAGGCATATCAATTGAACTGGAATCATCATATAAACTGTTATTACTACTAGCAATTTGGTCATAATTATAGCTTTCTATATATAAAGGCATTATGAATAATATTTATACAACACATACCTATGTAATTATGTTAGGTCAAAGGATCTTTTGCCATTTATATTAAGATCAGTGTCATTTTATCCAAAACACTGTCACTACCTATGACGAAGTCTGATATGTGGAGAATCTTACTGCCATGAAACACATACTAAAAATTAATACAGCTTATAAATGGGGAAAATAAGACTGATTTGGAATATCAACCGAAGGCACGTGTTTGTAAGAAGAATGTAAGCTTTTCCTACACAGGTATTTGATTAAAGCCAGGCTCCAAAGAAAAATATCCAAGGATATGTTCTCAGTCAAGAAGATTTAGTATTATGGCCTGCTTTAATAAAACACTGAAATTAAACACTTTAAAATCAACTGGTAGACACATACTACTTTAAGTCTGCAGAAGACTTTTGCATGCAAAACTAATGAATGGGTCAATATTTAAACTCTTTTTATCCAATAATTTTCTACCTTAAAACATTATTAGTTTACAATGCCTTCCATGACATTAAGTTTAGGTTAACATACTTATACTGATACATTTTAACAAGATAATTATGTCAAAGGTTATCATCAACAGTTCATAATAAAAAGTTATGCTTAAGAATATAACTTATTATTTATAGTTTAGACTGCATAATAAAGTATTAGCAACACAAAATGTTAATTAATTTCTAATTCTCTATTCTTTTATTTAGATTTCATGAAGGTTGATTGGACTTGATCCATCATTTTATGGAAAATTAATTATTTCAAATACATGCATCACTTTATGCAACCTGCCTGATTTGCATTGAGGAAAATTCAGCAGAAGTAATTGAGGCACAGGCAAATACTGGCACTGACTGAACTCAATTTTCATTCCAAATTTCTGCAAAATCCCAAGACACAACAATATCAGATGCAGGGGGAAAACAAACAAAAGCAATGTGTAAAGGGAACATGAAGAGAGAATATTACAAGAATCAGAGAACAAAGGGATTGCAAAACTATTTTAGTGCCATAGATGAACAGTGAGGGCTTCATTCAGGCAAGGTGGAATAAGATATCATATGGCATCCTGACAATTGATGTCTTCATTTAAATGTAAGAATTTACATTCTAATTAGAAAGAATTTACATCTTAATCAGAGGCAGCTGTATTATCTTGTTACTGTTTTTTTCAAAGGTAATGAACTAAAGTACTGCTGTGCTTTTTCAACCAGAAACTAAATAGACAGCATACAGTGTTATTTTATAGCCTACCTGCTGTAAGCTGTTATTAATATTTTAAAAGACTAAATTCCAACACAATCTTTTAAAATAAAAATTGTATTTGACATTGCTCAAATAATATTATAAAACTTATTTAAAATATTTAACCAATATGCTTTCTAACTTATATTTTTAAGTATATGTAGTCATAAAGGTATCATTGATAAAGCACCAGTGAAGCACACTTTCATTTTAGGCTGCAACTAGTGCAGTGTAATACTGGAGTGAAAAAATGTATTTGGGATTTTTTTTATTAACTAAACAGTTCAACAGATATGTCTCCACTTTTTGTATAGAATACATAAGGAAAAAACAATTAAACAGTATCATTTTGTAGCTTGTGTAAATACACTTTTAATCGAGGCCAACCTGAAGTGTTTACATGCTAGTTCTAAAGGATAAGTCCTGCCAAGGAATATATAGTTGCTTGTAGAGGCATATTTAGATTTATGAAATCATGGCTTAATAGTTCAGTCTAAATATATTTTTTTTTTGGCTCTTGCACTATTTCAACTGCTTTTGGGGTGTAGGAAGTAGAGACATTTTTTTTTGTTGTTTATGAAGAAATCAGACATGGCCTAAAAAGTTCCTGGTTTAGTTCTCAGCTCTGCAAAAATTAACTCTGGAAAAAATTTTGTCTCACGACTATTTTGTGTCTCCACACTTGTAAGATATTTCTGTCTCAGCTGTATGTCTATTCAGAATGGCAATATCTTTGGGGAAAGATCATTTTATTGCTACAAACAATGCAACAGTTGATTCAATGGACTCTTCCACAAAGAATACTGATCTAGGATATGAGGTCTTTCATCATACCTGCTCTTCCTTTGAACTCAGGAAACATTATGTATATTTTCTTGTCTCTTCTATTACAACAAGTTAAAAAACCCAACTCAGAATCTTTCTCCACCTTGAAAAACTAGGTAGAAATTACTGAAACAATTTGGTTCATTTGCCACCTCATGGGTTAAATTAACTGGCACTAGCCAGAAAGAATCACATCCCAAGAAGGACAAACATCCCGGCAGAATGTTTGAACACTCAATTTATTGATGAAACAGAAAGCATCCAGCTGGATAAGTGGAAAGACCAGTTTTCTGACAAAGATTCACTATCTGTGGCAAATGGCTGCACTAGGAAGACCATTGCTAGCGGGTCAAGAAACGTTATCCTCCCTCTCTACTCAGCCCTGGTGAGGCCTCCCTGGAGTACTGTGTCCAGTTCTGGGCTTCCCAGTACAAGAGAGACATGGAACTTCTGGATCAAGTCCAGCGAAGGGCTACCAGAATGATGAAGGGTCTGGAGCATCTCCCATATGAGGAAAGGCTGAAGGAACTGGGCCTGCTCAGCCTAGAGAAGAGAAGGCTCAGGGAGGATCTGATCAATGTGTGTAAGTATCTGAAAAGGATGGGGCCAGACTCTTCTCAGCGGTGTCAGGCAATTGGACAAGCCACATAAAGGAAAACAGGAAGTTCCACCTGAACATGAGGAAGAACTTCTGGCTGAGCATTGGAATAGGCTGCCCATGGAGGCTGTGGAGTCTTCTTCCCTGAAGATATTCAAAAGTCATCTGGACACAATTCTTTACAAGTCTTTGTAATTTCCTGCCCATGGCAGGGGGGTTGGAACTAGATGATCTTAAGGTCCTTTCCAACCCTGACTATTCTATGATTCTATAATTTGCTCTAGGTGACCCTGCCTGGGCAGACAGGTTGGACTACCATTCTGTGATATAGCTGAATAGTTAGACTTGCTGTGCATTCTTCAGTGAAGGCAACTTCTGCGGACCTGTATATAACTTCTTTTCAAACCCAATCCTTCAGAACATGGCATGGAGAGTCAAAGAAGGCAGAGGTTAGTTTGGGTTTTTTTGCTTACTGGTTCAGGATAAATATGAGCATTTATGGCTTCCCTGTGATTACAGATCAAATTTACGTGACATTATCACTAAATATGAAAAAGATAGGATTAACAAGAACAGTGGAAATTTTACTATCATATATGTAAGTTAACTAATGACGTGAGTATGCAAGATAGTGCTTTACAGTAAAGAAATAGGTTAAAATCCAATAAAGGAACCTAATGAAATGCAATATTCCAAAACATTACTATCTTACCACTATGAAGTAATCATGGAATTAAAAAGGTACAGAGTTTCACTATCTAATTTTCTTTATACTTTGGAGACCATCTAAACAAACACCTTTGGGTATATTTTAATTAGTGATGTAGTAATGTTTTAAATATTCAGAAGACAGGCTTGAAAACATATTAGCATCCTAGTATCAGAAACCAGAAAATTGCAGAAAATCAGAACTGTATGTGCATTTGTTCAACTGCATTGACTAAGGACTTCCACATTATATTAAACCTAGTAATACTGAGGTGATTTTCAAAATTTTATGATTTTTGTTTTCCATGTGTCTCTATGCTACTAATACACATGTAAACATAACCTACTTACTGCAGCTCTGGTTCATAGAGTAATCATTTAATATAGCCATTATTTTTGTCACTATGTAATCACATTTCAAGGGTTTCAAAGTAATACTATAGAGGTTAAAATACACCCACAAGTTCAATCTCATTATTACATATGTTCCTTTCTGACATGATAATTCATTTTCATGTTTCTTCTTTGGGGTGCATACTGTTATTATTACTCCTCCATTTTTTCTGTTCTAAAGTACACAAAAAAGACAAAACAATGCCTTAGAAAGTTATTATTCAACAGCAAAAGTCTGCATTTTTTACTAATGTAGCTCTGTGGACTACTAAATAGTCCACTAATCTTGCAAATAATTTTTTTCTGGAGTAAGATTATAGACCTAGGACTCAGGTTGGCATTATAAAAGCAGAATGTATGTAATGTGCAACATTTTGAGCACGGGATTAAATCTGGGATTAATCTAGATTTACATTTAAATTAACTTTAACATCAGCAGGAGTTCTGTGGTTAATTCTGGGTGCACAGGCAGGGGGATAGATTGAGGCCAGCTGAGAGTGAACCACTGCGACTTTTACTTTAAGGTCAGGTTTTGTTGAGACTACCTAATTTAGTTATTGGTGTTGGCTATCTAACCTGCATTCCAGCCACTGTGTTGGAGCTGGAGTGGATAAACCAGTCACCCCACGGAACTGTAACAGCAGCAGAGGTTCCTTCAGGTTTTTAATACAGTGAAGGTTTTCAGTGGTTCTCTGGTCTGCAATTGTCTTTTGTAGCTGGCATGTGAACCAGGACTGAAGCAAGGCAGAGCAGAAGTGGCAGCAAAGTTTCATGTGGCTCATCATCATCAAAGGTCCAAGAACCATTTCCACATAAGACTTTCAGGTACAGCAGTAAGAGTTTTCTGCAATTCATGCTAAAGGAAAGATTGCAGTGTGAATACCCCCTCGCTATCTCTATGGATTTTGACTGGTTTTAATCAGAGGCATTATGAATAAGAGATCTATTATTGCATGAAGAATGCAGGACTGATCAGGAGTAAAAGATTTGTTGTTCTGATAACTAAAAACTTAGATGGAAAATGTTTTGCAGGGATTTTTCAGGGAGTGATTGAGAGCCCAGCTTAATGGACTTTGGTCTGTAAATCTAAATGGCGATTGATTAATTCAGCTTTAATTTGCAGCAGGGATCAGAATATCTTCATGCATCTTTTCAAGCACTGGTCAAGCCAAATAACACTATATTCTACCAAAACCTTGGTACAAGGAGCTGAGAACATAAAATGAAAATTATTTATTTATACTACAGATATCGGAAAGAAAAAAAAAATTGGCCTATTAAATGAATCCTCCATAGACACTGGGAGAGAGATTACACATGAGTTATTTAGATTCACAAACACACAGGAAATTTACTCCCTGACCAGTGAATGTTCATGCCACCCACCTTAAGTTATGATTACTGAATTCATAATTATCTTTTTGTTCATTTTGGCAGTGACACAGTATAAGAAATGATGAGAAAGAGTAAAAACACACAGCAGCTGATGCAAGAAGTTGAACAATAGTTGACTGAAGTAGATGTCAGTGAAGCAGTGGAAAGAAACCATGAGAAATGGCTTAACTATATTATTAGAAGTGTTACATCTTACTTAGTTACATTGTTTCAAAGGATTTGATGTACTTGATATTTCCATACTCTCACACTAAATATATAATTACTTAATAATTAAGTTACCACTAATATTTTAGGTTATTCAGTGTCTCCAACAATTTTTCAATTAACTTCACTTGCTGTTTTTTTTTCTTATCCCAACCTCTTACCACCCTATTTACTGTCTTCTAAAAATTGGCTTTCATTTCTAATATATATAAGTGCCTTTTTAGTTCTTATAAATAATGTCAACTCATTTTGACAAATTCTTGATAACACTTATATTTGTTGTAGCTACACTTTAATTTCTGTCTTCATTGTTTGTTAACACAATAAAACAGTGTTTGACAAAGAATATGATTTAATTTATATTTACTGCTTCTGTCTTCCTAATAACCACACTGTTAAGGTCCAGTTACTGTTTAATTTCTTAACCTCATTTCAAGAAATGTCATGGTCCAAAGAGTGGTATTTCTAATAAAGAGAAGTTTTTCAGTATATCTTATATCCAGGTTGTGTCTAATATAACACTGTATCAAACAATTCAAAGTGTAATTCAGTTTGTTGCTTGCATACTAGACTTATTAATTTTAAAAAGTGAGACTTACTAAAATGGTAAAAAATCACAAGTGACCATTTAAAAATAAATCAAAAAAATTGCCAATTTTAAAAGCAGTCAACCTTAAATTATACCATTATGACAAGAAAACAGAGTAGCATATTCCTTGGCTGAGCAGTCATCATATTCCCTCTTTCCTGTGAAAAGGATAGCAAGCGGCTTGTCAAAACATCTGGAAGCAACACTATAAAATGTGGGAATATTTTTCTCCACACTGTAGAGCAGTGGAATCTTGACTGAATAGCAGGAGATTGCACACAGTCCAGGCTGGGGAATGAGCTACCTTAAAAAATGCATTTGTGGACAGAACAGGGTTGCTTCCTTCTGTATCAGGCCCTTAATCTTTTTGGTTGAGGCAAGTAGTATCAGGATCAGCTGATTAATTCCTGCTACAACAACTGATTTAGTATTTCCCAGGCTCTCTAAAACCCAATTTGCTTTGTCCTCCCTCCTCTCAGTTTAGCCTGAGGTCTGTGGGGTTTATTTTGTTCAAAATCACACTGTGGATCTGAGCCTGTATTATGGATAGTTTTATTTCTGTCAAGTCACAGTGAAGAGAGCTCTCAAAAAAGCCAGTGTTTTCTGATTCCCTGATGGTATTGAGGACACAGAGGCAGGCTAAGAATAGGACAGTGTGAGAGTTTTACCATGAGGAAGGTAAAATGTAGTTGTCTCAACACCCTGTTCAACACAGACACAGGCTAGAAGTTTAACACTGTCAAGGGAATTAGAAATCTGAAGTCTTTAAAAGACTCTGTCACCTCCACTCCAACGCGTCGGAAGACTAAGAGTGGTTTCAAACCTGAGCTGAGACCTAAGGAACATCCATCATAACTACTATCATGGGTTTAGTTATTTACAAGAACTCAACAGACTATACCAAAGTCAACTAAAATGCTGGCATCTGTAGATGAAAGTTGATACTGCTTAAACTGATCCACGGACATACTTCTTATTATATGCAAATCAACCACTATTCTAAATGGTAAATAGGTGGCACATCCAGCTGATTTATGACCATGCTATATCTTCCTTTCATAGATCAGTAAAGATATAACTGATCCTCTATTATGGACTTTTTCCTGAATTACATCCAAACGCCTGAAAACAACTATACTGGATGTACAAGCGCCACAATATGATTGAAGTCTTACAGATTTAGTCACAAGAGAAGAAAATAGAACTTGTTTTCTAAAAGGAACTGATCTACATTGGAATTTTTAAATGCAATAAATATCACTGTACTGTTTCATCCTCCAGAGTAGACGGAACATTAGATTCATTCTTGATATAACTGCTGAATCAATTCTTGATATAACTGCTGAATCAGCCAAAACCAATCTGACTCACATCTAGGTGGTAGGCTCAAACTGTTTACCAAATAGACCACACTAGTGGAAGTCCATCTGGACCCAAGTCATTAAGGACATAGAGAAACACCCCCTGTACTTAGTCACTGTACATAAAACCTGTCACAGTTATACAATTAATCAGATACTCTGGAGTTGATCATATTGTAGAGCAAGGAAAAAGTAGAAAGTGGTTAACTTTATCCATTTCAGTCCTAATGATATTAACTAGAATAACAGTTAGAAAATGTTATGTTTTTTAAATAGCCTTATATGTTAAGAATTAGGAAAGAAAAACTTTGATCAAAAAGTTTTTAAAATAAACATATCTGAAGATAAGTTTTTAAAAAATCATTATACACCTTCATATTCAAATCCTTATTTAAGCTTTCCTCTTTCAGTTACTATTCTTAAAATATACAGCAATAGTTAATAAGACAAGACTAGACTTAAATATTGACTTTCATAATAAAACATGAAGATAAAAACGAGGTTTGGTGTAATTTATAAGACAGAAAATGATGTACTAAAAGCAAGACACTAAATCAATTTTAAACACCAAACACAATTTATGTCTGACTTTAAAACTCATCCTCAAAACATTAATCTAGACAAAGGCCAGAAACTGAATGAGGCATAATTTGTGAAACTGCTACCTTTCTTCATAACCTTTAGCTGAAAAGGTCATTAGATATATTATATCTAAGCGAGCAGCTTATCCCTGCTTCATTACTGATAATTAAGGCAAGTAATATTTTCTTGACAGTAATGTGTCCAGTAAGAGATATCGTCTAGTTTGCATAAACCAGACATTAATTACCAGAGTAGTATAGGAGATAAAAAAAATTAAGTACCTGTGTAACATCATTTCATTATTTTTTCTTCATTTCCTTAAAGAATTAGCAGGCTCAGAAACATAATGAGCATATTAAGAAATCCATTTTTGAGCATTTATTAAAATCCTTATTACACACTACACAAAAATAATTTTGTACATACATAAACAGAAATGAAGGCATCTTGAAATACACACATTATCTAGCTATTCTGTCATCTTGCTCTACTAGAGCAACACTCAATGGTGAAGAACAGTGATCAAATAATAGGTTTGTATTTGGACTTAATTTCAAATGTTAAGGCTTTCACATAGACAAAATCACAAATGACTCCAAGACCTCTGAACTGCAACTCCAACTCATGTACAAGCTGTTTCACCTTATTTGCATAAATGATAGTTTTGCTGTTTACAGAATAGCACATGCATCAAGTATCTGTATGAGTCACTTAGATCATAATCTGTGTAACAGTTTTCATTTCTCAGTAGAAATGTCTCTCAGTGTTTTTAAAAGCTCTGTTGTACAGTGTTTGGCAAAGAGAAGAAAGAAAGTTTAAGTACCTGTAATAGTTTATCCATCAAGGTGTGTTATCTATCATATTTCACTCTATGATAACCAAGGCAAATGTTATCTAGACAGATTTTACCCTTAGTCATCATATCACATTTAAATGCTGTTCTCACTGCACACCAAGCAAAAGCCATAACAGAGATACACTGTCCTTCCAAATTCTCTCATCCCTGAAAATGTGAATGAGTATTTAAAAATAAAACCTGAGAATAAACTGTGCATTGGGTTTGCATGGCAAGGTTTTCGTGGCAGGGGAGGCTACATGTGTGGCTTCTGTGAGAAGCTGCCAGAAGCTTCCCTAGTGTCTAATGGAGCCAATGCCAGATGGCTCCAAGATGGGCCTGCCGTCATAATATTGACAAAAATAACTTGCATGTATACCCTGACACATTTGTTGATTTTGGTGTTGTTACAAATAATGACTTCATACATCTGGGTTTAATCTGTATTTTGATTATAAAATGATCTGAGTGAAAACAGAGAACAACATTTTGTGCCACATTTCTAGAATCAGTATGCTATAATGGCTAATGACATCTAAAAAAATTTATTAACATATATGTACCACTTATGAACTTGTTTTCTTACCTGTTATTTCCTATTTTGCAATAGATAAATTTTCACAGAATGAATTATGAAACTTTGAATTTATAGGTTCTGGCTGTATTTTGGTATTGTGGGATCTGTACGTTTGGGTTTGATAGAACAGTGAAACTGAGTCTCAAATCACTGAACTGAAATAATTAAAAATTATAAACTAAACTAGTTCTTAAATATTTTTTAAAAGATAGCAAACTGCACAAAAAAAAAAGTCTAGGTTATATATTCCATTGAATGGACATATTCAACTGAGTTCAAAATGAACTTATTTGTGGTTATAACATATTTCATTTATTTATCTTTATTTTTGTACTTTCCTTAAAGCAAGGATTTTTTTTTTTGTCAGACAATACAGTTGTACATATTAATTTGAATTTTACTACGTATTTTCAAGTAAGTGAAAAGTTGAGAACCAAAACCTCATGAGGACAGAAGGTATAGAAAAATGGGATGCGGGAATTAGAGACAAAGGATTTCAAAAGTGATATGGAAAACAGTCTAGAAGGAAAATGGAGAGGCAAAAGGCAAGCAGAATGAAAAAAACCCAAACCATAATCCCTCACCTTTTCCCTCTGCAATACCACAATAAATTTTATAGGACTTTTTACCGCTTTCTTAAAAGGATCTGAGAGTGTGTTTCATATATATATATCTATGTATAAATCTCTGTGTGTGTACACATATACGTAATATACATGTTATAAGCATACAGTTAACACATTTATTCTTTTCCCAGTTTTTTAACAGATCATGAAAGCCATCATGCAGAATTTCTCAAAAATTTTTTCAATAAGTGCTTCTTTAGAACATGGATAGAGAACAGAGAGATTAACAACCACTCCTGAAAGTGGGACGATGTGAAGCCATCTCCATATTTCTCAGCTATCCTAAGTACATTTTATAACTGGCATTGAGATACAACACAAACATAGGTAATTTTAACTTACATACCCAGTCTATCACAAACTTCTAATTGTAAACTGACTCTGGAAAAATTCTGAATCTGGAATTTTTCTATAATTTTATGCACATTTTTCATTTTTTATCATGATAATTTGCTTAATGGGATAATTTAATATAATTCCAACAGTCACAGTAACTTGTTAAATTTTTTAATTAATATTTTATTGTTCTTTATTTCCATCTGTTTTTTTGATGTGGCATAGAGATACCATGATATGTTATTTTTCTAAGAGTATTAGGAATAGATATAATGGAATATTTTTAAAGCAAAAAATGTAATTTCAGAAACCTTGAGAAACTCAGCATATAGCAAAAGTGTAAACTTATGCTGACAACTCCTCTCAATAAGCTTTTCACACTTGCCTCAGTTTAAGGAGCAGAAATTAGCATTCAGTGCTTAAAATGCTACCACTACATCTTCAGTTTCTTCAAATCAGAATTAAGAAAGGGTAAACCCCAAATTTGTTTATTAGCAAACTGGGTAAAACTCTCACAAATCCAGCCACTGTTTTCAGTTATAAAACTAAACCTGCAGTTGCATAATTACTTTGGTGTTAAATTTGACTGGAAAATAGACTGAAGTATTCTGGATGACTACAAAGAATGGCAAGAGATGGAATCAGATTTTGGTTTTAAAAGTAACCTAAGTAAGACACCGTTTTTCTCTCTCTCTTGTTCACTTAAAACATTAAGCTTAAGATGTATTTTGAACACTGGGGAAAGATTTACAGACTCCTTGAGGATGTTTATAGTGAGTTTCTTCTGACAGTATGAGCATGAATGTGTACTCCTCATGTTTCCACACTTTCCCCTGTGACAGATATGGAGTAGTAAAGGAACCACTACAAATCAGACAGCTTTTCAGCAGGTTTAGGGCATGTACTTGAAAACTGCATTTTTATTTTAGGTTTCGACAAATGGAAAAATCATGTTTAAAATTCTGACATCAACCCCTGCAATTTCATGCTTCATCTATACAACATCCCTTTAGATGTAAATACACATGAAAGTGTAAACATGAAAGTAAACACCACTTAAAATTTTTCCCCTTAAGTTCAGTGCTAGGCATTTTCTCACATTAATTATTTATTTATCTTGTTAATGAGCTTATATTCATAGCAAGCCGAGAGTCTGGTTGCTAATCAAATCTAGGCAAAATTTGCAATGACTCTTTAAAAATGAAGGAGTTTGGACCTCCTTTAGTATTCATTACATACTTGCAGCTTTGACATCTACATTACCTTATATTTTTCTTATGTATAGAAAATGGTAGCAAAAGTTAGCAACATCACATTAAAACACTGAAGCAGCTAAACTTCTGCTTAATTTACAACAGTGACTGATCCAAACCTGGAATGCAGCCTGGCCAGCAGCCTGTCTGACATACGTATTTCCTTGGTGCAGCATTCAAAAATGAATTTGTGTTGAACAAGAAAAGCCAAACTATTCCTAGAGTAATATAAATTTTGCGTTATTCCAGCATCTGGGACAGTTTCTGAAACACTGCTCCAAAAAAAGGGAAAATTATTTTTAACTACACTAATCAGTACAGCCTACAAGAATGCTTCAAATAAATAAAGTTTGGTGATTTGACTAGATGAAGATGCACACAAGAAGATAAAGCAAGACTTTGTGATTAGCATCAGTATTTTCCTGTATAAATTTATCATACAACTACTTTAAATTCTTCAAACTTTGTATTCCAATACCAGGTTACAAAGTTCTATCTAACACCCATTTTTACTTATGCCCATATGATCAGCTTCTGATTTTAAGGGAGTCAGTAATCTCTCTTCATTTATAGAAGAAAATACAAAAGGGAAAAAGTCAAGACAAAATCTAACCCAAATTCCAATACTTCTGAAATCAATATGAAGAATCCAACTTCATATATGGATCTGATCATGTTAGGTAGCAATTTTGCTAAGCTAATAAAAAAAAATTAAATTGGATTATTTATGTGATAATTTATTCCTGGCCTATTGTTGGGATAAATGGGAGAAAGTCTGTTACTTTTGTTGTTTACTTCCTAAACTGTAGACAAAAATGTAGGGAAGGAAATCAGCACAGAATTCAACCTGGGAAATTTTTGTTCACTGAATGTGTAATTGGAAAATAGAAATTTTTATAAATGCAATCTCAAAATTTGACTAGTATGAGGATTAGTGCCTACATTTTTTATTTTAGGAAAATGTTACAAAACTCCAATTGTTTAATATAAAATTATGGCTAATACATAACCTTAATCAACTACTTTTCTACACCATTCTGTAAAGCTGTGTAATATCTTAAGGCTTACGTGGAACAGCTGCACTGACACAATGGGCTGCATACATTTTTACTGTCCTAATAATCCACATATTAAAGAGTCCCTAAATACTCATTGATGAGACAGATCATAACAACTCCCATGGAGCTGTTACAGTTTATCAGGTCAGTGATCTGTGTACTGAGGATTCCCTAAGTACTCATTGACAGGTAGCATCTCACATACACTTGTACTAATATAATAATTGCTTCAAAGGAACTGTTAAATCCCAGTTGCAAGAACAAATTAATTTAAAACCACTGAGACAGCACTTTGTTTTTTCTAAAGATCTGACAAATCTAGACAATTTACTAAACAAACTAAGACATCTAAGCAGAACAACTGTCCTCAAATATTATGGCTGTTTGGCATTGTGGTTAAAAATAGTACCCACCTTGTCTTCAGTGAATTACAATCACTACCTTTCTGCTAGGCAAGGGTGACCCAAAACCTGCCATTGACACTGTTAGAAAAGAATGAATTAAAAACCTGTTATATAGTTAATCATCTTAATTGGAGCCTTGAACTGGCTGTTCCCTATGTCCTCGATTTCTTCCTCCGACTAGTGCTTTCTTCTGTCTTCACCTCTTAACTATAAATCACTGAACCCCTTAATTTTTATCTTTCTCTTTTCTTCCACACCTCAACAAGTGTTTAGCATTGTCACCTCAGAGCCCTCTGATTTCTTACTCTATCATTACCTCTCACTACATTGATGTGCTACACATTAGAGGAAAAATTCATAGAGAGTACAGAAAACTTTGCACCCAAAGGCAAACTTAGAGCGATTTATTTGCTCCCACCCACTGCATCATACAATGACACAACCGATTTACACTCTAGACAACTTTCTGGCTTCATCTGAATTTGAGACAAAGCTGAGCCTGGAAGCATTCATGCAGACTACCAAAGAAAAGTGAATGACTACAAGGAAACTGCCTACACAGAGTCAAAACACAGCTCCTCTAAAGGCAGAAATCCAGAAGAAAAGGCTGATTCACAATGTTAAACAAGAATACCTTGAAGTTTATGCCCATGATGAACTTGTGCCTGATAATGGCATCCTCTGCCATCAGGTACAGGCAGTGATATACACATCACCAGAATTTTTCAGGGCTAACAGTGATACTTCTGTTAGTTCTTACATCATCTGCTCCACAGAGCTCTGAAATCATATGCTTCAAATATTATTTATAGTCCAATCAAGAAGCAAATAAACCACACTGCTTGTTTATGTCACTTGCCTTTTATGACTCATTTATCTTATAGCTACCAGGACACATAGATCTAGCAGACATTGGTTGTTGTGTGTTTATGAAAACATTCTTCATGAAAACTGTACTTCTAAATCAGATGAAACCTCAATCAAATTTACATTAACAGTCAGGGTAGTCACAGTATTCTTGCACAGTATTCTTGCACTCAGCAGCTGAAAGCTGATAGTCAAACCAAGGAACCAAAACAAGTGGAAGAAGTACCAAAAACCCCTCTGTTGATCCATGATTTTCATAATACTGGCTATGATAATGGATACAAGGAGATTTAATTAAAGAGATAATATGATAGCACATAATAGTGTAACAGTAACACTTAAGACACTGCAAACTCAGATTGTGACAGTTCATTTCTCAAAAGTTAAATAGCATCATAAAAACTAAGAAGGAAGTAATACTTCTGCCCTTAGAACACTCCTAGAAGATAACTTTTCTCCTCGGTCCATATATTTTATGCTTCCTTTATTGAGACCTGAATTATTTCTCTACAGTCTTTTTCTTTACTGTCTTGATAAATCCATGCATATTCTCAACATTATTGCATTATTACCTTAGGCCAGTCTTTTGGTCAGGAACACCAACCTCCATCTGCCCTTCTATTATCCCCTTTTTTCCTACTGAAACAAACACTAACCACACTTCTTAATTTTCAAGTTCCTTGGAATTTAATATCACTTTAAATATAACTGCTTAAAGAGCAGCATACTTATTTTCTATTTGTGAAATCTATTTCTGGCTTTCTCCTCTTAGGTTTGGGACGCTCTGCATATGAAAAATCACAAAATGTCTCATTACACTCCTTCAACAGCTCCTCAAAATTTTCTTCTTCTGTGAAAACCTTTTCCCTCATAGAACTCAGATGCTGAACTAATACAAGGCTTAGGCTATGCTGATGAAATCCTAACACAGCAAGTTACTGACTTTTGCCTCTGCTTAAGAAGATAAGAACTGGCATTGTTAGCCTAAGCAGATTTCCCAGCCTCATCCTAATAGAGATGTAAAACGCTGTTTTTGCTGCAGTCAAAGGATTAGAGATAGGATCAGGGTGTGTGCTTATGTGTATATGTAGCTCCATCCACAATACAATTAATTTTCTTTGCACAGTCTCACCTGTAGCTGCAAACAAGGTCAAAAGCCGTGACTTGCAGAACTCTTCTCCAGCTTTTTCTCCTGACATTGCCTTTCTTTTCCTTTTTCCCTTCTCTTTGCAAAAGGAGTAGGAGAAAATGCAAGGATTCCCCTTTTCTTGTACATCTCACTTGCACAAGAAGTTTTTGACTGCTGCAGGGCTTGGCAAAGATGAAGAAGGCCATCATACAATGAAAAACTATTGAAGATTCCTGCAGGACTGCTGGAGAAGGAGGTAGTCTTAAGAAAAAAGGCATTAAGAAAGGGAGAGAGAGAAACCAGGAGAGTTAGGCCAGGAGCAAACATTTGTCCAGCTGAGATACAGGACCCTGGAGATTCCTTTAGCTTTAAAGGCTAGTTCTTTACAAATAAGGATATAAATGCTAGAATCATCATCCTGGATCTGAACTTGCAAATGAAGCATAAACTCAAGCTGGGCCAACATAGTTCTTTCTGTTGTGCACAGAGAAATACAGAAAGAATCCTTGTCTTTTAAGTGTTTTTAACTCCAACCCAAAGTAAGTTCATCTTCCTTAGAAGCAGATGTATGTAACCAGGGTCCCTAAGCATTACAGGACATGCAAACTGCATAACAGCAGACAGACAAAATGAACTGAATAAGCAATGGTGACTGTGTCCATAACTCATTTGTCTCATATAATCTGCAACGGTATTTGACGGTAATAAGTAGGCCTACCTCCAAAAAAGTGCTAAGGCAGCAGAAGACTAAAGGTGAAAACTCCAAAAAAGGGAAACAGTTCACAGATTTCCACTGAGAGGAAGGACAGTGTGATGAAACACCTGCATGGGCGGACCTGTATCAACAAAAGTGGTGGGACTGATAAGTTTTCCTGTTCTTTGTGACTGAAGCCAGTCTTTGAATATTCACGAGGAACAGGCTTCAGTCTGTGAAAAAAGCTTTTTTCTGTCTTTGTCTTTATGGGCTCTGGGAAGAAGCAAAGACATCTAAGGATGTCTAGAATTTTTAATGTTACGTAGAACTTTCATCAATTGTGGGGTTAAATGAAATAATTCATCAAACAGTAGTTTTCCAACCATAGAGTAAATTTCTTTTTGGCAAATGTTGCTAAGGAGTTCAGAAAACAGTCAGTGGCAGTGCCTGCAGCATTTGAAGCAGCTTGACTTGAAGTTCTGATTGTCAGTTGAACTTCCACGCCAGAGGACAGAGATTCCTCCTTTGAATCTCCAGGACGTAAGATCAACTATCTGGGTTTCTTTTGTTAATGAGTTTATATTAAGCAAGAGGTTGGTTGCTAATCAAGTGTAGCAGTAAAGAAGTTAAGGCATTTAATCCAGCTGCTAAAGGCATTCTAATATTTGGGGTCTTTGTTTGAACCACAGAATCATAGAATGGTTTGCGTTGGAAGGTACCTTTAAGGGCCATCTAGTATATAAGAGCAAGATTACTTGGATCTTCCTATCATAATTCTTAAAGCAAAGATGAGGAAGGTGGGCAGATGAAGAGAATGAACAGGAACATCAGCCAAAAATCAGCTCAAAGATATATAAGCAGCATTATATAAAGAATATTTATTACAACTGCTCTCTATGTGACCTCATAGTTGTATTAAATTCATTTTTACAAAGTTTGCTACTGTACCTGAAGTTCATTCCAGCATTAAAATTTATTATGAATGTTGCTATTCAAAATTTTTCCAATAGCTGTCTTGGTAGCTGAATAGTAGTAAATATTTTTCCAATACTAGGAATTATTTTTCCAATAGCTGTCTCGGTATGGTAGTGTTCAAAATCAGTAAAAAATGTTGGGAAGTAGTTCAAAATCCATAAAATGTTAAGACATTGTTTTTAACAATGAATGGCTTCCCAAAATGACATTTGAAACACTAACATGGAAACATACCATAATACCGCAAAGTATTGACAGATTTCTCTGACAGAAAAATCACTATTAAATTTCAAGAGGGGATGCTGCATTTTTCTGGGGTTTGTCTGTTCTAATAGATATAACATTTTTTTTTTTTTTTTTTATGCTCTCTTCTGGTAACTTTTATACTTGTTTCAAGACTTTTGTACCATCAACCATATTGACGAACTCTCCTGTAATTAGTACTGTTTGCTCTGCTGCAGATCACACGTGATGAAACATAAAATTCATTCCCATATGTTCTCTCATCTTTAACTTTATTTTGAACTGACAACAGTCTTCTCATAGATGCATTTAGGATACACTATTTGTATTTTAAGCCAAATAACCTGAACATTTATCAGGTCTTTCTTAAACTAGCACGTAAACACTTGCTGAACTCAATAAACCCCCTGCCCCACGAAAGATGTTTCTCTCTGTAGACAAATATTCTTGTCCTTTCTTTCATACTTAAAAAGAGTATCACCTGAATTCCTGGGGTCAACTTTAGCCAAGCCAAAGTATCCTTGTTTTTATTGTAACTGTAATCCAGTCTCTTTGAGTCTTTCAGTCTCTCTCTGAAAGGGCAAACAATGCCTCTGCTATTAATTTACTTTCAGACTGATTTTTTCTAAGTAATGGGTATGAGCTTTATAGACATATCAACCAGATAGATGTTCATTCATCTATTGATTCCATTTGCACAAATGCAAATAGCACACAAATGCTCAGTTTCACAAATCGGCAGTCTCTGCAGTACAGTTTTGTTTAAATAGTTCTCACTGCTTGCAAAAATCCCCAAACCCCAAAATGAGTTTTTTGTACATTTTTACATACGGCCTTTAGTCAATGGGAAGTCTGACTTGACACTTTCCTAACATCTGTCATATCTCAGGAGTCGCAACTCTGTGTGGTCCACGAAGTATTTTTCAGAGGATGTGAAGTTTTATCAATATGATAGAGAGAATTACATATTCTCTTTTATAAAAATTACTATTTTTTGAAGTAGAAGTTTAAAAGTCTATCTTCAGTCTCTGAAAGCAATAATTTAATTTCAAGTAGATTTTAAAATTATGCTTCTGTAATACAAAGGCATTGCAATGATCTTGTCTTGCTTCTACAATAACAAAGCTGTTCTGAATCACCACAGTGTGTAGATATGGAAATTGATGAGGAAGCCTTCCCTGAATTACAGACTAGATTTGCATCATCCTTATCTGCTGTTTATGATGTTTTAATATCTTGAAGACTTCTTATGAGGAGCTTCATTGCTGTCACAACTGCTGTAGTGACTTAGGATGCACAAATATCCACAGAACTTCAATATTTCTCATTTTGGGCAGCTTCCCCTTTTCTTTACAGTGGCCATCTTTCTTGAATATCTAATATGATATACGAAACAACCGTACTACATAACTGTGTTTAACAAACTACATAAAACTGAAAAATATACAAAGTGATAGGAAATAATAACTGACAGGAAATCATGCTTATAATGCTACCAATCTAATTTATTCAATAATTTCAAACTCAGATTTTTGGTGACTATACCAGGCTAAGTCATCAGCACACATGAGGACACTGTGACTGATTTACAAACAAAACTGGTGCAGATAACAAAGTTATCAGTTTAATACATATATTTATTAAAAATTCTTCATTTTAAGACTAATTGTTAAGAATTAGGAAGTGGTCAATAAACTTAGGCCCAAAAGTGCAGTTGCTCCAGTTACCATGTATTTAATATATTACTAATCTTACATTTTCATTGAAGTCATAAGTCACAAATCCTTCTTGGGTAATAAATACGGCTGAATACACCAGAAGTCAAAATCATAGTCACATAAAACTGCACTTTATAAAACCAGCAATCTGTCTTCTCAGTCACTGCCACTCAGTACTCCCAGAAAGGATCTGTCACATACGCTTCTAGATAGACAGGGAACTGTCACAGAGAAACTATTTAAGAAATCAAAATTGAAATACTGGAACCAAAAAAGAAAATCTAAGCACTGAGAAGTGACTAATGGCCTCAGACTAACACGGAGGAATTGATGAAGACAATCACACATACATTTTAGGAATCTATTGATAACCAACATCAGAATCCTTTTATGCAAGATTGAAGAAGAGCTCTCTAACCACCACCAATCCTCACTTTAATATGAATAGCAGGATGTGAACTTTTCATTTTTCAAACTGTTGAATGAATTTTCAGACCCTAACCGTTCAAATCACACTCCTATAACATCTTTGGTCCTGCAGGGGTAATAGGAGGGAACTTCTCTGTCATCTCCAAACCTGTTTAATATTTTTTTATAGTCTGTAAAAACAGTATAGCTATTTAATATTTAATAGCACGGGCCTGAGAAAGATCTGATTTTTTTTATGACAACTTTTTCTTCTGATGTGCACAAGAATTATTATGTATGAGAAAGATCATTATGTCAACTCATAGCATAAAGCTTTGATGTCACACAGCAAAGAATACACAAGAAAATCTCAAAGCCAGACTGAAAATTTAAGAAGTTGGTTTTTAAGAAGTCATGGTTAATACCAAGGGAAAAAAAGAAAAAAAAAAGTAAGTTCTGAATCATGTACCAACCAAATAGTTACTGCAAAGAACAAGAAGATGTTGAGGCAATAGGACACAAACAGCTGTGGTTAAGTAGGTGCTCTGTGCTTTGGCTACCGGGTCTAACATGGCAATATTGCTGCTTGTATGCATGAGAGCTGGTTTAGACATAGCATCAATTGCACAGGGCACTGTGCTGTGATACAGAATACACTCAAACAAAAAAGGTTGAGAACAAAATTAATTATAATAAATGAGTAAATATGGAACAGGACATAAGTTAGAGGTAGATTTAGCATACTGCTACTATACCAAGTGAACTGAGCATGGCTGTGTGACTGAGTTATTCTTCCTTGCCTTCAGAGCAGCTGGTTACTAAGATTTATATATTCAAAAGGGTCCCGATTCTTCTGGACTTGTTAGCTGGAAACACTACAGAAAGCATGATGCTCATATTACTTAGCTTCTTCCCCACAACTAAAATAGATACATGTACCACATTCAGCTGTCAAGCATTTCAAAAATATTAATTCAGCTTGGACTTAATCTGCTGAATGAAAAAGCTTGAAAAAATGTATTTCGGTTTTAAGAAGGGAGAGGACTATGACTTGATGTGTCAGAAAATTAGGCTGATAGTCAAGCCTTCATGAGCGCACCACTGAAACTGCCCTTTCTATCAACAGGAATGGATAGTACTTATTTGAAAGGACAATGTGACTGTCAGACACAGAAAAGCTGACAGACAGCTTTTCAATCCAGTAAGCATACACAATATGAATAAATTTAAATTTGGAAAAAATTACAAGATTTCTTCAAGAACAGAAACAGTTTTTGCTTTGTCATTCTTTCTTAGGTGTATTACCAAAATGCTCCAAGCAGGTGTAAGCTTTGGTAAAGGTCAACACAGTAACAGGCATCTTGTCTGAAGTTCGACTATTGCTGCTGATCTATTAATAACATAACGTTCTAACAAACAGTACATGGCATTTTAAATACATCTGGATTTTTTTACCTCCTATACATCCATCCAATGTTGCACGGGTTTGTCTCAGAGAAAAACTTTAACAGTTTTAAATTAAAAATCAGAAGATACTTCACAAACCCAAAATGCTTTGGTTAGGAGAAAGCAGCAGCCATGCAGCTGAAATCAAGGGAGTCCAAGAAAAAAATTCCTCTCTGTCTATACATGCTTTGCTAAAAGTCTCTTGACACAAATAAAAGGATCCTCCCCAACATATGGAGGAGCTGCTATGCCCTTCCGGGGATGGTCTGTAGCTATGTTCACCTCAGGCATGCCAAGGAGAGGTGAATTGTCAAATACAATTTCAATCATTGGGTGGTTTGGTTGAGGCAGATTAGTTGTACGCAATCATGATAGATAGTTTATCCCAGCCCCAAACTGCCGCTTGGGAAATCTTGCACGCAAACGAACAGAAACTCAGTCATTATTAGTGTCAAGAAGGTGCACAAAGGCAAAATTTGGTTGGCAGCCAGGCAAGATGAATCAAGGCGAAAAAGTGGCCAATTGCATGTTCAAAATGGAAATTGATAGGCATGTTGTAGTTTGGAAAGATTTTAAACACCAGAAAAAGTCATACATTATTAATTATTCAGGGATAAATATTTTAAAAGTCTTTCTCTATGAAGAAATACAATTTTTTAAGTCAATGTATATTACATGTATAGTGTCCGAATTTTAAGCTTCTTCATCCCAGAAGCTTCAGTATGACAGTTCCTCACACTTCTTATTATATAACCTCAAATATTCCTGTTCTGTAACAATATTGCAAACTAAAAGTTAACCACCAAATAAACCTTTTTAAAACAATTACAAGGTATATGAGTTTTGCTGAATTGTTTGTAAGCAAAGCAACCCTTGGCACCCCTTACAGTGAAGCATAATGGTCATACTTATCACCATTACCTTTTCAAATGTACCTAAATATTTAATGAACAAAACAGTAAAATCCACCTGTGTGAGCAATCACAATCCTTGTTTCTCTAATAAATAGCAAAAAATTGCTAAAACAGAATGTCCTCAAGTTTCATTGCCTGAAGTGATACGCTCTGACAAATCTAACAGCTCTTTCTGTGTCATTCCTAATGCACTTGTCACTCAGTATTATCCATCCTCATTAATGACAATGGGAAAGTTTATCTTGGGAACACATTTTAAATCATCCACTCTTTACAATGGGACCATGAAATCTCTTACAAAACATGAGGCGGGAACTACTCTGACAACAAAACCCCTTCCTGGCAGCTTTACTCTTAGTTCCTGTTCAAGGAATAATGTGTTTATCATATAACCATATGGAACAATGTATTAGATGAAACTTGAAACAAGAATAGCTGGTTTGATTTTTCAAGATAGGAGGTAATCTTATAATATTTTTATTATGCTGAGAACAGTAAATCTTTTAGGAATGTAATTTTGTATGGAACCATAGTTAACGTAATTTTGTATGGAACCATAGTTCCTCTTTTTGGGAAAAAAAAAGCTTAAAAAACACTCATAAAATTGTTTGAATATTCATTCACTAAACACTTGGTATAAATGGTGATACTTCTGTCAGTAAAAATTATCTCTACAGACTGTTTCTGGTTTTGTACAAATTCTGCTTTATTTATAGATATTCTTACCAGTTGTCTAGATTGTGCATATAACAATACACTACTTATGCCTAATTGTCTCCAGTAAATACTCTGTTTTGATTATGAGTTCTGGAAACTCATACCCCCCCATGTCAATGCCATTTATCCACTTGTAACGGATCACAATTATTCCCTTTACTTCAGATGCTCGTAATGTAAAAACTGCAATGCTGATTGCTCCTCTTCATAATGTTGTTCGGAACAACATTACCAATCTTCCATTAAAGCAGCAGTTAATGTACCTTGCTTTCAAACATGTCTGCTCTTACTGCACCTTCAATAAATAGTAAACTTTGTAAAGTAACAATATGATTTCAAAACACAGACTAGAGAAACAAAAAATAATAAAAAGCAAGTACGTGCTGAAAGAAGGTATTACAGACGTTTGTGTGAGCACAGATAACTTCTACACTGAATGTGCAGAATAATGTTGTCATAAAGGATGCATATCCACACTATGATGTGGATGAACAAGAAAGGAGAAGGAAAAGCAGAACACACCATATATAATTTTTAGTTCAGACTACACAAGGAAAAAGTGCTTCTTACACAAGGATATAAGTAATCTACTGACAAAATGCTTTCAGTGTAACCCTTCTACCTTACAAACACAGCAAAATTTTCCTTTGTAGGTTTAGAGGCTTTTCAGTAACCTGAATCTAATTCCCATTGCTTTTCCAAAGCCAGAATACCCATTTCAGATCAGGAAAAAAACCAACACAGATGCAAGTCCACATCAAAACTGTGTCTCTTCCATGCTGCAACTGTGGCCCTGAAAATTCCTAAAGTTGCCCATATTTTCTTAGGACAGAACAAGCACAAGCCAGCTCTTCCTTTGCTGTTTCCATAGGTTTTCAAAAAACAAAACATAAAATTACCAGAAGTTTCAGACTATTGCTCATGATTTTAGCAGGCAATAGTGATTTGTCTTCTTACTCTGCAAAAACTCACTTGATTAAAAGAAAAATTAGAAGTAATGTGGCTTTTTATTTAACTGCTGAGAAATTAAATACCTCATTGTAAGTTCTTATCAAAATGTAAAGAAAACCTAAAAAGAAAAAAACCTAAGCAGGACACTAATAAAACAAAGCAAATATATGTTAATGACTAGATATTTGAATGTAGATACTTTAATGACACATACACAAAAATAAAACTTGACATAATAATAATAGTTTGCAGAATGCCTCTTTACTTAAGCAAAATGTGAATTGCATTTAAGTATACAGCCCTTCTAAGCATCAGGAATCTCCTTTTAGTTACTCGCTGGAATATCTGCACACATTCAATATTCATGCTGTCTTTCTCTCTATCCATTTTTAAACAGAGTTAAAGGAGTAGCTAAAACTCTGCCAATAAAATGACAGGAAGGCTATTTTTAGTCTAGATGATGTAGACCAAGTACAAACAGCCCATGGCTATGCTACTGTTGAGGATCAGATCTAAACACAAATACTGGATTCTCTTCTTATTAATTCCTTATTTTAACAGCAACAAGAATTACAAATGAAATACTGGTTCATATCTCGTAATAAACATCCTGGGAGAATAATTTTCCTCTATATTATAGGAGCAAAACCTCATGTAACTCCTGTCAACCCTACTCTCTGGTAGCAAAAGGTTTGTGAAAGGTCATTTGAGGCAGCATAGGAAACCTGTAATCCACCCAGAATTACAAAGCCTTGTACCAAAAGGTGAGAAGTATTGATTAAGAAGTATATGGTCTTGCTCAGGGGCTTTAGATTACACACCTGAGACATAACTGCCTGAAGAGACTTCAGTGTTTATTGAATAAGCAACACATTACCAAATCCCTAATAAATCAACGAGAGAAGAAATGAAATCAAGGGATAACACTACATCATAAAGAGCTGAAAATAAAATGCTGCTCAGTTAGTGATATATAGCTGCTCAAGCATCTGAGGGATGTGTTTAGTCTATACATCACACATACTGTATATCAGGATGGGTAGAAGCTGTGGCTATATCTACAAGCAGACTTTCCTTGGCCAGTTCCGAGAGTGTAGCTTCACCATAGCCTACTTGGCTCCTACTCTCAATCTGCAAGTTAAGCACTGCCAATTCAGGACACCTATGTCTTTAAGCCAAAAATACTAAAAACAGAACAAGGTCTTAGTTTACTCATTTCCTCTTTATATGATACATGAGATTTAAAATAAAAAGTGATGAATATTTTATGAAATCATTCCGAAGTTTCCTTAAGACTCAGCTACCATGGGTCGTCCACCTGAAAACTTAGGCGGGTCACACAGAGCCTATCTTTTTCAAAACAAGTGAATGTACAGCTCCTTAGCAAAGATTACTGAAGATTTTAAAACTTCAAATATTAAACAATGAGGTTATATTAAGAAGGGCAAGCACCATTTTGCATGCAAAGCGAAACTGATTTCTGTTGCACAGCAGTTCTCACATCCTACTTAAAAGTGATAAATTGTTTTTTATTTTTTTTTTCCACAGAATCCCAGACTGGTTTGGGTTGGAAGAGACCATAAAGCTCATCCAGTTCTCGCCCCCTGCCACGGGCAGGGACACCTTCCACTAGACCAGGTTGCTCCAAGCCCCATCCAACCTGGCCTGAAACACTGCTAGGGATGGCGCATCCACAGCTTCCGGGCAACCTGTGCTAGTGCCTCACCACTCTCACATCAAAGTTTTCTGCTTTTACTTTTAAACATGACTCATGCAGGCACACTGCCCAAAGATTAGTGATTTAGTATGAAGAAAAGGTAAGTTCATTTGGTAATTGATTTGTAAACATATGAATTTAATGAACCTCTAAGTGAAAATTCTTCAGTGATTTTTGCTATAACAGACGAAGTAGGATGAAAGAAGATGAAGAGCCTACAGACAGTATTTTCATAAGCTAAAAACTATGGGTTTCTCAAACCTTAAAGACCTGAAATGAGCCATTTAAAATGAATTATTTTCAGCGAGTGCTACCAGCTGTTTTCTGAAAGCCAAGCAGCCAACGGTTGGTATAAACTGGCACACAAATTCACTTTATTTATGCACATTTGGGTATCAATACAAAGCTCTGGTTACTGCACTCAATACAGTTACCACTCACATTCTTCAGAAGGAATGAATGAGGAAAGAGGGAACTGAACTGCAATTTGGTAATCCCATTCAAATTCAAGGTATTATTCTGAAGGGGGTTAATACTGTGTTAACAGTAAGCTGGCCAGAAATACCTCTTCAACTGCAATAAATAATCTTCTTGGAGACAGTCTCACTTGATATTTGAAAAGCTATTGGGTTTTAATATGCAATGAAAAATTTTAAAACTGCATTATGAATAACAACAGAGTCCTTTGAAAACCAGATGTAATACAACCAAGAAAAATAAAAGAAAAATAAAATCAATAACAAGCAACTAAAACAACTGTGAGATAGAGAGCAATAAAGATGGAATGACCAAAGTCTAAGTCTATTTATGCCCTAGGCACCATAGTCCTCAGCCATTTTGCTTATGACAATCTACTTTTTGCACAATCCTCTTGGCCAAGAATATAAAAATAAAATGTATTCTGGAATTCAGTCACAAATAATGCCTCATAATTTGGCCAAAGCAGAAAGCTGTGTTTGCACAACAGTTACAGAACATTTTTTCTTCACCTGCAGTACTTTGCAGTCTATGTATATTTTTTTCCTCCTGTCTCATTTCAGCACTTTTGTTAAGTCTTTCAGACTAAGAATAGTTAAGACTAGTTTGCTCTCAATAAAATGTTCCTGTATGTTAAAAGTTCAGTAAAGGGTAATATTCTTTGTGAATCAGTAAAATAAAGAGATGAGCAAAATGGTATGAAAAAGTTTTTTTAGAGGTGAAGAATTTAAAGAAACCATAAATGTGTGGTTTCTTACAGACTATATCCATCCAAAATTACAAATATTTTCATAAGACTGGAAATGTTAAGCATTAATCTTGAATTTGTGAGATTACAAAAAAACAGTTTGGAATTTGTTTGATTATGCATGCTACTAGTCATAGCAAACATTTGGCAACTTTGCTCTGTTGACCCACAAAATGACATTTTAATCCTTTCCAAGTTTTAGATGGGGCTATCTTACAGTTTCCTACTTTACAGGGTACTTTGAATCGTTATCTGCCCAAAGATCAATAATCAAATGCATAACAAACAGTATTGAGATGAGACGATCCAGACAGATATGCATCTACCATGCAGAGATGCAAATTCATCCTCTTCTCATTCTTTTCAGTAACAGCACTGAACTCCTACTTAAATATATTTCAATAAGGTTCAGATATGATGTAAATCGGTGCTTGAGAAAATCTGACTTCCTATAAGCTTTAATTTTTATTTTCCTGCATTAATGTAGATGTATAAAATTTAGAGATCTGTTCTACTGTGTAGAATAATAGAATCATAGAATAGTTAGGGTTGGAAAGGATCTTAAGATCATCTAGTTCCAACCTCCCTGCCATGGGCAGGGACACCACACACTAAACCATGTCACCCAAGACCGTCCAACCTGGTCTTGAACACTGCCAGGGATGAAGCGTTCACAACTTCCTTGGGCAACCCATTCCAGTGCCTCATCACCCTCACAGTAAAGAACTTCTTCCTTATATCTAACCTAAATTTCCCCTGTTTAAGTTTGAATCCATTATCCTTTGTCCTATCACTACAGTCCCTAGTGAAGAGTCCCTCTCCGACATCCTTGTTGGCACCTTTTAGACAGTGGAAGCTGCTATGAGGTCTCCATGCAGCCTTCTCTTCTCCAGGCTGAACAGCCCCAACTTTCTCAGCCTGTCTTCACACGGGAGGTGCTCCAGTCCCTGATCATCATTGTGGCCTCCTCTGGACTTCTTCCAACAGTTCCATGTCCTTGTTATGCTGAGGACACCAGAACTGCACACAATGCTGTATTTTACCACTCAGTTATGGAAACCCTTCAGAATACCAAATTTTCAATTGGATAGTTTTACAATTGTAACTTTACATCAATTAGTCATCAGCATGAAGCTGACTAGAAGTGTTTGCAATTGCAGTTTTAAAAGTAAAAAACAGTCATCAAAAAAGAGATTGCCATGACCATATAAAATAAGCTACACTTTTCTGAAAGACTTCAGACAGGAAACAAAGAAGAAAAGAATCCATATCAGTATGATTTCCTTTTTCTCTCACTTTGTTTCATTCAAAACAAGGAGGAGTTAAACCCCTTAATGGAGCAGATTAGGTGCTAGAGGCTAAGTTTTGGAAAACACCAATATATCTGGGAAAACACTAGGCTTCACAGAGTCTCTACCTGACAGCATGGAAGGCCAGAGGGTAAAACCAGCCTAGCAGGTTAGTACTTTGAGCAGTTGTAAACTCAGCACAGACTTTCAGTTTCACATTTGGCAGTAATGCTTTTCTATACATTCTGACAATTTTATCCAACTAAAGGACTTGGAAGGGAAGGAAGTTGCGTTGCTCTCACAGTCCTCTCCTCATTTCTCTCCTGTTTTTCCCATTCATTTCCACATCATCCAGAGTCCATCCATTTCAAAGGTTTAAAAAAACAAAAAAATAGAAGCATTCAAAATGAGCCTAGAAAACCTGTGTTCTTGTGGGTCTGGGTTGGTTTGATTTTGGTGGGGTTTTGTGGAGTAGGTTTTTTTTCTTGTTTTTTTTTTTTTAAAATATTCCCCCCCCCGCCCCAGATTTTTAACCTTAAATTTATATATGTGCAGGGTCCATTCTGCAGCCTTGAAAGACACAAGCTTATGTTTTAAAGACATTCAAACTGACTTCGGGAGCTGAGGCTCAAAGAACACCAAGTAACATGCAGATCATTATAAAACTACTAGTTAACACAGTGTTTCTTTTGCTACTTGTTTCTATCATCTCTTCATGCCCATCCTACCAATAAACAAAAAATACATATCCAGAAATCACACAATATATTCAGAAATCAATACTTCAGTTACACTACATCCCTTTTTATCCACTTTCTCATTTGTTAAAGAGCAAACACAACAAGAAATTTCCCTTTACAATCATAAAAGAAATTCCACTTGCTACAATCAGCAAGACAAAACCAGCTGTAGACTTAGTTTGAAACAGATCTGTCACTATGGGATGAAAGAAGAGATTAAAAACAGGCACGGAAAGAGCACAATACAGACTGCCTTGTAGGACACTCAAGAAAATTAAGAACGGAGGAGAAAGGTCCTGAGAAACAACCACTAATGAGGGAAGTAAGACTCATGAGAGAAGTAAGACTTGCTAGACTTACTGGTCTAGCAAGTCCCACTGACTATTACCCACTTCTAGTGAACCATGTGGGTGCTAGTGATATAGACAGCAGTAGCCCGGAGAACATAAAGAAGGACTACAGGATCCTGGGAGAAGTGGTTAGGGGCTCTGGAGCTCAGATAGTCTTTTCATCTTTTCATCTGTGCTGGGACTGGTCTTGTTCAACATCTTTATCAGTGACATGGACAGTGGGATTGAGTGCGCCCTCAGCAAGTTTGCCGATGACACCAAGCTGTGTGGTTCGGTTGAT
>JANHGB010045127.1:36708-50041 GCA_026283785.1 Coracopsis vasa | reverse complement strand
ATAAACGCTAATGAACGCAGGTTTGTTACTATTATTATGAGGGATGCAATTTACCCTCTCCGTTCAGTTCTCATGAGGGAGGAGAATCAAAAGAATGTAAACCCTGTGGGTTGAGATAAAAGCAGTTTAATAACTAAAATAAAGTAAAACATAATACTACTAATCATAATTATAAGGGAAATAACAAGGAGAGAGATATAAAACTAAAGTGGGAAAGGCAAAAAGCAATAAACAGATGTGATGCACAATACGGTGGCTCACCACCTGCCAGTCAATACCTAGCCCAACCTGAGCAGTGATCTGTCTGTTCTGGGTAACTCCCCACAGTTTATATACTGGGCATGACGTGCTGTGGTATGGAATACCCCTTTGGCTAGTTTGGGTCAGGTGTCTTCTGTCTCTGCTTCCTCCTGGCTTCTTATGCCCCTCCTCATTGGCAGAGCATGAGAGACTGAAGAGTCCTGCATCAGGGTAAGTGCTACTTAGCAACAACTGAAACACTGGAGTGTTATCAGCATTGTTCCCGGACTAAAGCCAAAACAGAGCACTGTACCAGCTGCTAGGAAGAAAATTAACTCTATCCCATCCAAAACTAGGACAAAACTCCACTGACTTCAAAATGAGGATGCATAAAAAATTCAGATAGCTTCTGTGTGCTGAAGATTGCCTGTTTCACTGTGGTATAATTTTTGTTTATGATAAATGTTTTCCCATGTCAATGCTATTGACATTCTGCTAAAGTGTTTTTATCTTGCATTTTTCCTTTGAGAAGTCAAATATTCTATTTCATCTGTTAATGGTATGGTTTTTATAAAGAAACTGTAGGATAATAAGCTGCCTTGTGTCATTCTGGTTATGTTATAGTGGTGAGCTTTACAGAGATAAATTTGATTGTAGTTGTTGGTATATGCATATTTATACTTCAAAAGCTATTCAGTATACATAAATGATGCAAGCATGTCGTAATGCTTACCTCTTTGCTATTCTGCATTTAAAAATGAAGCAGACTAGGTTTTGAGCCACTGTCATGATATTACATAAGGAATATGCATTCCTTATGTATATTACTTACATACTTTTAAATGCACTATTAAACACATAGTGCACAGCTGCATTATATCTATACAGTATTTTCTTGTAAGCTCTGCTACGGAACAACAGATGACCTTGAATGTAGCAAAAGGATGTTATTTTTTGGCTTAGAAGTGAAAATAAAGCTTGTAAAAGTGAAATCAGGGTTATAACTAGTGTTTAAACTTCCTTTCAGGTTTTCATTCCCTGCAGTTTTACACTTTTCAATCTGCATTCAGAAACGGCCACAACACAGCAGTATAAAGTAATGAATACAGGTGGAACAACTGGCAACAAGCATCATTTCACACAACACATCTTGATGATGAAGCATAAACTCTTGAAGTCTCCAGATTGACTTGCTCATGCATGCATGGCCTGCAGATGCAAACATTCATGTGCATATTAAGAAAGCTCTAAGGTACTTGTAGAGTCTATCGGAACAAATCAAGCTTACAGTCATAAGTTTTGATTACTTACCCATCAGGTACTGAAAATTCCAGAGTGAGTTCAGATCTTTGTAAGTAGAAATTGCACGTGTGTTTGTTAGCAATTAATTTTAGTTATGTCACAGCTTAAAATAAATGTGCAAGGCAAGGGCTTCATGACTAAGCTCTAAAAATACATGATATGTTTGGTTCTTACAAGAGATTTATATCTTTTTCTTTCAACTAACGACCACTGCTAACAGGAAGAGGAAAAAAAAATTGATTCATAGTAAATATTAGGCTAATTGAGAAATCAAACCTTGATGAACTTAGCTGAAATTAAAAAAGTTTCTAAACATCACAGAAGTTAAACTCTGGAACCACTTTCAGTAAGGAGTTGAGAAGAGACTCAGTGAAAATTTCTGGCTAGCATTAGCCTTGAGGAAAGACTCTGAGATGACTTTTGGTAAGTTTACAAAAAATAATTTTATGATACCATTTTCAATTACAATAAACTGGGATTGACTGACCCCAAATGTTACTTATTGTAATTTAAGTATATGTAAAAATGTAAAAAACTGCACATATGTAGACATGTACGTATAAAGGTACATATTGCTAGAGTTCAATAAGTACTGACTGGTTGCTGCCTTCGAAACTAAACATGACAACTACCTAACTGGGAAAAAAAGAGAGCAATCTAACAGTAAATCATGAAGCCTGTGCCTACTTCATTGGGTAACCAACGTGCAACCCCAGGGTTGCACAGGGTAAATCTGTGTATCCTCATCATGAAGTCAGGAATATTCTTTCAGAGGCAAGATAGGAAGTTTTCCTGGTGAAACAGCTTTTCCTTCCTGATGTCAATAGTGCTGCAATATCTGCAGAAACTCTTCAGTCATAGCAAATACGTGACTATTTTGTTAATTCTTCCCTCGACGCTAGAAGTTACTCACAAAGAACTTTTAAGTTGTGATATTCTCTTGAGTGGATATAATTCAAAATAAGAAGTATCTAAATGCATGCACAATGGCTATCCTCAGCCCATTCTATGAGATTTAAGATTTCATGCAAAGCCGTGTTTGAGCATATGCATTCTTTGACCTTGAGTGGCCTTGAAGCTATTTGTGAACTTGCATTAGGAAAACATGTGAATGAATTAGCCTCAAATTACTCAAAGCTTGGGAGTACAGGAATAGTGTAGTTCTGTATCCACCTTGTATCTGCATCTCTAAAACCTTTTTTGTCCAGGCCAGGGGACTCTTTGATTTTGTTTATAACTTTTTCACTTATCCTTTACAGTGAGACTTGTGGTTGTTCTGTCTCCCCAGTTGCAATACCATCTTTAAATAGATCTACCCAGAAGTTGTTTTCTGCATTGTCAATTTTAGAATAAAGGAACAGCATGAATTAAAGCTAGTGAAATGCGGACTCTTTCTCAGAGTATGCACTTTTGAGAAGAGTATCTAGCATAAAATCTTACTTCCAAAATTGTAGAATAGTCTATAATATTGAATGTGGAGAAAATCACAATTAATTGCTTAGTAGAAAGAAAGGATGAAGTGACAATAGTTCAGAATAGTAAGAAATTAAAGAAGAAAGTCATCATGTGGTGAAACACATGCTAATGCTTCTGAGAGAAATTAACAATCTAGAGCACTTTTTGAAATTAGAAGCAATGACATGATGCAGAGGAAGTTTTATGCTGTAGGAGGATGTTTTAGTCTTTAAAATATTCTTACCCAAAAGCTAAGAAGTGAAAACCACAGTCTTTGTAAGAGCAATCTTTATGTGCCAGTAGGTGGAAGCAGATACTTAGCAAGTCTTTTCTTCCCTGCAATGCAGCTGATAATGTCAAACTAGTAATAACAAGAAAGTTTACAGCAGACCTTCTCCAAAGTCTTCCAGAATCTGAGAGGTCTTGCCAGGAACTTTGAATGTGCCCTGTGTGTAGTAGGCTTGCGTATGAAAGGCTTTCACCAAGAAATCAGAATAAGAAAACCCATATCCTTATAGGTTGAAGATTCACATTTTGTTTTTTCCATTTTTTCAGTCCTACTTCATAAAATGGAATAATTTATAAAAGAAAGTTATGTTTATGTCCAGTGTTCTTCTGAGAGACAGAAAATGTGAGTTTAACTCTCCTTTGGGAAAGAGACCAAGTAGATTTATGTATGCAGCAAACTAGATAAGCACTATAGTTACTTGACTATAGGAACAGGCTTCTTAGAGGGATGGTTGTTCCTTTTTCCTTTTCCTTTTCTTTTTCCTTTTCCTTTTCCTTTTCCTTTTCCTTTTCCTTTCCTTTTCTCTTTCCTCTTCCCCTTCTCCTTCCACTTCCCCTTCCTCTTCGCCTTCCGCTTCCCCATCTCCTTCCTCTTCTCTTTCGACTTCCTCTTCCCCTTCCCTTCCCTTCCTTTCCCTTCCCCTCCCTTCCTTTCCTTTCCTCTTCACCTTCCCCTTTCCTTTTCCTTTTCGCTTTCCTTTGCTTATATAATGGTAGATATTTCCAGAGAATCCTTTATGTCATATTTAATCTCTCATTTTGGAAAGTGAAAAGGCATTTATCACAGAATTAATTTCACTTAAATTTATATGTAATAGCACATAGCAGAGCTGGCCACGTAAGACTTGTTTAGGAATCAATAGAAAAAAACCCACTGGGATGAATCACATGAAGTAGACAAACGTCTTGAAGTAGACATACAAACCATGTCAGATGGAATATTTCCTGTGAAAATCTATGAACTGCAGAAAGAATTTCAAATTTCTAGGTCAGATGTAGACATTTACTTTGTAGACATCTATAGATAGAAAAGACAAACCCTATCCCTAGTTCTTGCTTTCTACAGAAATTTAGGTCTGATCAAGTCACCCAATTGCTTGACTCTTCCAGGGTTGCCAGAAGCAGAATTTCAGACAATGTGGCCTGCCTTAAAACCTAAAAGATTAGTTTAGGTCAGGTTTAGATTGATTACTTTCCTGGATCATAGACTTTCATTGATGTAAAAAGCATCTTTTCACATCTGGCAGGAAACATTTCAGCACATGCTACTGTTCAGGCATCACCTCCTCTGGACTTTTTATGTACAGAGAAGCAAGGTATGGAGAACTGAAAGTAAGATATCAATCAGAAAAGGTGAAAATGTGCCAGTAAGAGGAATAAACCAAGAGTGTTGATCCAGAATGCCGTGAAACCCATTGAAGTCCTCTTGCTTGACCTCGTTTAGTTCGGGGATTGTTCCCTGATGAGCTGACAGCTTTATTTCATTTTCTACCTTTGTTGATTTACAGAGACTATATTTTGTAGTTTTCTTTCTAATATTTATTCACAAAAGGAGCTCTTATTAAAGCAGCATTTTATTTCCTCCTTTTTGGTAAAATAGTATTTGATATATACAACAACAACAACAACACATCTGTGACCTTATAATTAAAGAGGTTCAGCATAAATAAGGTATTATACAAGACTTCCTAGAGTGTGAACAGGAAATGTGGTGAGTTTGTTCTATTAGACTAGCCTTTAAGAGGTTTTGTTCTGCAGAATCTCAAGAGCTTGCAAATAATTCAGTAATTTAATCCTTGAGGCCTTTAAAAATATTTAAATTGGCCCACTTATTTTTCAGCATCAGCAAAAGATTTCTGCTTTTTTGCATGTACAATTAAAACTTACCAGTCAAATTGTGTGTTAGTCTATTTCCAATGTAATTTCATAGTAAATCAAAGTCATCAAGAAAAGCAATTCCAGCACTAACTATGCTCTCATGCTGCTCTGCTCCATTAGTTATGGTACCAATACTCATAGAAATGTGTATGCTGCACAGTTATAGGGAGGAATAGAACTTAGATTTAGGTTGCAAAGCTCAGAATCACTTGAAACTTCACATTTTGAATAAGTAATTTTATATATGAGGCAAACCACACCCTTGCAAGTTGTCATTGCTTAGCAGTTCACTCTGTGTCACATCCTGTCTGTGAAAAGTTGGCTTAATCCATTTTGGAATTAAGTAGTTTAAATTGTTGGTAAAGGAAAGAAGATCAAACCATACAAACATTTCACTGAAGATATAAAAAATTCCTAGCAGGACTTTGCAATAATTTAATACATCTTGGTAAATCTCCCACTGTCACTACTTTACACTCCCTAAAACTCTGTATCTGCTTCTCTGGTGTACTCCAAACAATAAAGAACTGAAAGCTATGATAATTCAGAGTACCCTGTGTAGTCATTCTTTTTTAATTCTTATCCTGCCTTCGCCATTTCAGGAAGATATTTCATTTTTGTGTTTTATGTCCTCACAAACCATTTGTGCTTTTATGTTCATCTCCATTCTCCAGAAACCTAAATCAGAATCCAAAACATTTCAGTGTTGCTCAGCCAAGATATGTATGCACCAGCATAGCAGTGAAGGTCCTCACACTGCATCAGAAAAGGCAGATAAGGTAGTCCCTCACTTCTGGACTTCAACAGGCGTTACTGTCAATTTTATTTAAAAGTGAGCAGTTTTGCTTTTACTGGAATATGCTGACTAAAGAAAGGTTTTCTTGAAAAATGCCAGACTAACTCAAACTTTAGTTTTCTTTGAAGTTTGTTGTCTTGAATATGTCTTTCATATTTCATGTAGTATCCTGACACAGTTTGTGTTGTTTATACAGGGTTACGTACACTTTTACGTAAGATTCTTTATGACACTTTCAGGAGACATGGTGAGTTATAATCATTAACCTCAGCTAAATGCTAGACATTCTTAAAACTATTTTGCTCCTTGTCCTAGGTTCAGGCAGCTTCTGCAATGTCTTTCCCCACATGCCTCAGACACTCTGATTTAGTGGGTAAAGCTATAAAAATAGATTGAGGGGGGAGGGAGAGAAGAAGTTAAATAAGCTTTTATCTTGTCTCCTGTTTCCCTTTGAGGTGCTGGAGAGTCACCTGCTACTGAAAAAACTTCCAGCTTTCTTTTCCCTAGTGCTGCATACCCAATGCAGGGTGCTGGAGAGATGCTGCAGTGCCACAGGGCAGCCAGGAGTATGAGCTATGCCCCAGCTAACTACGATTCTCCAGGCATGTTGGGGTGATTCTGTTCCTTTTCCTGGCCAGATGCATTAGCAATCAGCAAAAGAGCTGTGGAAAACCTCTAACTCTCTTTAATCTTTCAATTTCTTGTAGGGGAATCATATTACAGAAGTAAATTGTACCCTTTGGATTAAAAGTACGGAAACATTTTAGCGATTCTTTCCTGACAGGCTACCCACAAGTATTTGCCAGTGTTGTTCACAAAAAAAGAACAAGGAGAAATTGTGTAATATTCCGTATGTTCTTAAGTATAACAGATACTATTATTCTTAGAAACTCACACTGTAAAAGGAGTTGAATGCTTTGTGTATGATACCAGAGGTTCCCATATATACTTCAGCCTTACAGAAAATACTCTCTGCATTTAGAAGAATGATAGCGTGAACAATTTCTGAACTCATTAAGAAGAGTTCAGACAAAGAAGAACCCTCAGACAACTGATTTTATTTTCCAGCCTTCCTTTAACAACGCTTCCCTGAAGGGTTCATCACCTAGGAAAAGCTTTACTCTGCTGTTAGAAAACAGTGTAAAATACGGAAGATTTTTGCAAAACCAGTGCTAAATGGAAGCAAGGAAACTGGCACTTTGCCACCAGCCTCAGCTCTGTAGATCACATGTTAAAACAAATGATCCTCCTTTCCAAGAAAAGAAGGCTCTCCCCAGGTGCCATGAGCTATGTATTTCACCCACTCTTAAGGAGAATTTAGAAATGGAAAAGTAGAGACAAGATTTTTCTTATTCCAGTTGAAGTATTTTCAAAACAAAGTTTCGATCACCATTTCTATGTACCATTTCTATGTAAGAAACCTCTGGCCACAATACTAATGTGACCAGACCTCTGACTGTGTTGAACTTCAGAGCAGAAAGCATGAGAAATATGACTAAGAAAAAAGAAGGGTGTGAGACAGGCGTACTAAGATTGTAAAGCTACATTTGTATTTTGAAGACTGAACAATGGGCAGTTTTCTAATTCTGTACCATTTGCTTGTGAAGGAAATGAAGCTTTATGTTAACCAGCACTAAACACCACCTAAATGCACAGATGATCAGTCTAAGAACAGGCCAGGACTGGTGATTTCTGGCATTTCTCAATGCTGTTGTGTTAGTGTATATCTTGTGTACTTACAGTTTGTCAGTTCCTTGAAAAGCTCTGGATAATCTAGGAAGTCGAATATCCTTGAAGTCAGTTTGAAAACCATTTTTTCCATCACCTTTTTTTCAGAGGAATGACAACAGCAAATAAACAAGAGCTACTGCAAAGAAACATTGGCAGAGATGGGAATTCCATGGAGTGAAATTCCCTTTAGAAGGAATTTCCACTGAACTGAAAATTTGTCTCCAGCTAATCAAGTCTAGCTGTGTATTTCTTAGTACACGATAGAATATGATTCATTTGCAGTTTCAGTTGTTAGACTAATAAAGATAAATTCAAACTGACTGAAGTAGACCAAAATTCCATGAACAGATAAATATGGATTGTATGTTGCATCTGTTAGAATAAATAAAATCCTGTTGCTAACTTCACTGAGCATATCTGTAAAGAGTTCTAATCAAGGAATGTCTGTCTCCAGTATGTGTTGCAAAGCAAAATTAGCTACTTTAAATGTCATTAGTTGTTTACTAGAAGATAGTTAGTGTTTCATTTATAATGGCAGTCTGATGCACACTTCTGGCTAAGCCATAGACCAGGAAATATTAATGTAGGTGTGACATTCTTAACTTCTGAAACATTTGGTAACTCTTACAATGGGTATACAATGCTCCTATTTTAAAGCAAAGTAATACAGAACTTGTTTTGAATGCAGGATTGTAGTGAGACTGGTTTAATATGGCCACTGTGGCATTCTCATACATAGAAAACAATAGGAATATCTTCCTAAATCCATCACAATACTCTAGCTGATATCCACATTTTTACCCCAATGGGACAAGTCAGTGAAGATCTTTTTTTAAAAATGGAGATTATGTGTCAAAAATCTTACTAAAGCATGACAGTGCATCATGAAAAATACACACTTTTCAGGGTGTAAAAAGTGAATTATCGCAGCATATATATTAGAATGCACTCAGCTCCAACATGAATCTTAATACTGATAGCATAAATGTCAAACTGTCAAATAAAGAAGCTAATAACTGGAGGCAAGCTGGGATATTATAGCTAAGTATGATGCTGAGTTGCAAGATATGTTAAAATAAGTAGAATAAAATAGTTTGAAGTATTTCTTGTTTAAATTAATAATCTTTATCACAGAAAGTGTGGAGTTCTGTGGAATAGTGACCAATGATACATGAAATTATTCACTGATACTTTTCATTTTTATTTTCAGAACATCACGACAGTATCTGAGGCAGTTTTTACTTCAAGATAGCAGATTTTAAATGACAAAAAATATGGTTGTTAGTGTAATAGTGTCCCACCTTAAAAGAGTCTACTTCTTCAAATACCATAATTTGAAGCCATTGTCCACTATACTCCGAGGTTTTGAGACTTATCCAATGTTATATGTCTATACAGCACATTGGAAATTTTGTATTGTTATAGAAAACATAGATTTAGTTAAGCATTAGGCTTCTTTACTAGAAGTTAATTTAAGTGAATGATTGAGAAAAACGTTATAGAATCTATAAATTTTTTGAAAGATTGACATCTAAAAATGAAAAATTATTTTCTCTGAGAAGACTTGAAATATGTTTAGCAATGGCTTGCCTGCCAAAACAGAGATAAAATTAGGCTCTGATATAGTAAAGAAGCAAACAGCAAACAGGTTTAAGAAACTCTGTGATTCTTAAAATCAATACATATCTAGGGAAGAAGGGATCTAATAAGGGCATGAAAAGAAAAAAGGATTATGGGGAAAGCTTGAAATATATGAAAGAGGATGTCTAATTTCCTTTCTTACACTGAATTTAGATACCCCTTCTGCACGACAGATATGGCTTTAAATTTAGCTTTAAACAACATATGGAAATTTAGAAGATTCTGAGAAAAGATGTAATGTGTAGGCCTGCTAAGAAATTGGTAAAAATTCATTTGAACCATCCCTCAAAGCTAAATAAATCTGCATCAGTTTTTACAGTGACTTACATCATAAAACACTGTTTTGTGGCTTACTGTTGCACATGTCAAATGTGCCTGTGCAACATGCACATGCACGTGCGCATTTCGGTCGTTTTGATGTTGATATGTGGAAGTTTGTTTTGCAAAATGATCTCAGGCTAATGGTAATTAAACACAGAACTTTTGCAAAGAAATTTCATGTAATTCTGGCATACTGTTACTATAAATGTTTGTGAGACAGATATGCAACTTCTACCGCATATCTTTGTCAAGCTGGTTTGTGAAAGGCAATGCAAGGATGTAAGTTATCACAGACCTATCAGTTAAGCAAAGCTAAATAGCCTTGTGCAGATCAAAACATGCTGATAAACCAACATGAACAACTTCTTGCTGAATTACGGGAAAGAAGCCTATACACAGATGAATAGTGTTTATAATAATAGCTTTCAAAAAGCTTAACTGACAATATGAGATAAGCTTTATTAAATGATTAGCACAAATATAGTACAGCAACTTTATCTAAATCTCACACTAACAAAGATAAACACAGATATTGTGATTAATGTCTAAGATGAGATTCCTCCAGCTGCTGATATAAATCCTTCCATGCACCCTAAAGGCAAGACACTAGATAAGGTAACATAGCAGATTCCTATATTTATTATTATTTAGGCAGTGCATTAAAGCAATCTGATGTAGCACTGCAACTCCAGAAAGAATGAAAGTTTATCTCTGTTTTCTTCTTCAATTACTACAAAGAAATACCTTTTGCATTGGTGGTAGTTCTTTTGTTCCACCTATTTCCTTCTTGCACCTTCCAGATCTCTAATTTTAAGAAGTTTGGGAGGTGTTATCTATTGGGGAATTATTAAAAAAAATGCATGTGTATTCTTTTCCATGTTTTAGGAATCTAAGAAAGTGTGTAGTGATTATTATTAAAAGAGGAGACATTAAGATGCACCAAGAGGCAGTATTTGCAGTTCTTCTGTCCTGCTGCCATATATTTGAAGCAGCTAATAATTTTCTTACCAAACAAGGTTCTGGTGAGATTTTGGGACTAAACATTTCTTTGGGGAGCTGGTGAGAAGCAAGTGGTATGCCAACTCAGGTGTCGCTCATTGTTTCAGGGGCCTCTCACAAAACCTGGGTGACATGCAGAGACAGGAGAAGAGTTTTAACTTAGACTCCAGTTGTTGGTACCTGGAACCTACCATACCTGCTGTCGCTACAAAATGCTTGCAAACTCTGTGGTACTTTTTGAAGCTCTGAGGATACTCATAGTTCTTCTCCCTCCCACATATTTCTCCTTTCCTTCTTCAAGTTTTGGTTTATGCAGTGGTCCTCACTTTTGATATTCTGAAATAACAATAATATTTACCTGAAACAGTAATTAATGGAAAAACAAAATCAGTCACCAGTATTAGGCTTAGTCAACATTAAGAAGTCGTGTGGCACAGCAGAAGCAGACATGTATAATGAAACAATAATGAATCCCATATTTCCACATTTACTTCAAACTAGCACTAGTCTAATCTTGGGTACTGTGTACTCATTACTGTTTGGTGCATGTTAAGAGTGCATCTTTTTATTTCATTAAAAAAAAAAAAAATTTCAAAAATAATCCAGTTTACTCTGTCTCGGAGCTCTGTGGTATAGAATTAAAGCACAGTTAAGTGGGGCTACCTTGGAGATTTGCTTCAAAATCACTTCCTACCTGAACTAAGACATTAATACAGATGCATCCTTAGATCTCCTATTCTAGGTCCAAAAATCAGACAGAAGGGTTTGAACTTGTCAAACTGGCATTTCAGGCTTGTAGAAACTATTTGGATTTTCATTCAGATTTGAAACTCACGATTTCAAAATCTGAAACTTTTCATTGAAGAAAAACCTGTTTTCTAGCTAGCTCTGTCCTGGCCTGCCAGCTGTGTGGAATGGGACAATTCATGAGAGAGTCCAAACCAGCTACAGCAATTTGCACTCAAGGCATTTCACATGCCTTCTTTTTTTTTATTTCCTTGAAGTCGTCTCATCTGGTCTGCTCTGAAGTCTTTCATCTTTGTTCAGAATAAAAAACCCTATTGCCACTCAAAATCTTTGGAGAGAGGATGAACAGTAAAGCATTAATTTACACTGTTAATTGGTGTATAAATTAAGTCTCTCTTGAGATTAGCTTCTTCCCAAGTCAGATTTTCATTAGGGAAGTTATACTGGCAGTTCTGCAGCAATATACCTTTCGCTGCAGTGCAAGTTTCTGTAGCAAAAATGAAGCAAAATTAGTGTTGGAAAGAGCATGAGTAGGTTTTGACTGAAGTCAACCCAATCTTCTGGCCAACCTGTTGAAGGCTAGGGGACATTTTGACAAGCAGGTATCTTGAAATGCTCAAAATTCAACACCCTTTTTGTTTTTCATTCTTAATGTAGTTCCTGGAGTCTCATGTAGACACAAACGGTTTTCAAATACTTTGCTTGAAATCTTAAGCAGAGTTGCATCTCATAGCCCGGTTCTAACCAGTGGTTGTTTTAAGCTAGATAGGTAGTAAGCAGAAGCTAATATCTAGTCATAATTTGTTTGTACCCCTGAGCATAGCTCTTCTCATTTTCTGAATTTCTTGACTGAGAACAATTATTCTCTAGAAGCAGTCTAATGCTGGAGTTGCATGACTCCACACAAACTGTGAACTTACGCTGTGACCCTAGACATCTGTATAGGAAAGTGCACTAGAACTCATACATAATTTGTAGGGGAATCATTAACATGCAGCACTATTAGTTAGACTACTCAAGGGTTAGGAAGACTGTACCTGCCTGTGGAGGATCACTGCTGAAAACTTTGCTATGTCCATCAAAGATAGACTACACAGCATTTCTAAACTTGTAGTTGTTGCACAGCTAGGAATAGGAACCGAGTCATGGTAGCATAGATTTCTCATTGTTTAACCAAAGCTTTTTGTTAGCATTTTCTTGCGGGCATGAGAGCCTTAGTACTTTTTTAGGTCATCTGTAGGATGTCTGAATAACCTGATCAAGGTCAAGTTTTTTCCCAGAGTGACAGAACAGGCAGTGATAGGTAATCCCACCTAGGTAGCACAAGGGTCCCTATTCAATAAGTAATAGAAATCTGGTCTACTATCTTCGTCCTAGGAGAGATGGGAGACAACTTTGTGGATAGTCTTTGCTAAACCACACTGAGCTGTAGGGCTCTGCATAGCCCTACCAGGAATTACTGCCACAGTCAGTTCCATGGGTGAGAAGATGATGCACATAGGTATTTTGTCCTGTGCCTGTGCATGGCTTAATACAAACCTAGGAGCAGCTGCTGTTCTCATTACTTCGGTGCAGTTCAATAATCTTCATACTGAAATTCCAGAAAGTACAGTTTAGGAAGGGAACATAGCAATGAATTAAATAGCTTTGCTGTGCACAATCTAAGCATAGCATTTCACTTCCTGGCTAAATATCTGTATTTGTACATCTACTGTGCAGGTCTCTACATACGAGTTGGATATTTGATGTCCCTTATAGTGAGAGAAGTCTAGTGAGCTATTTAAATCACCCTAAGTTCAAATGTCATTTGAATAACTGTCAGCTCACTCAGGTTTACTAACTAGATATCCATTGACTACAATGGGATCTTACACAGCTCTCTTCAATGAAGATGACAATTTTTGTGGAATTCAATGTTAGAATTAAAACCTAAAT
>JANHGB010045127.1:26357-36608 GCA_026283785.1 Coracopsis vasa | reverse complement strand
CTGAGAACCTCAAGAAAGGGATTCCCTCCCCACCTCCTAATACTCATATGTCCCTGTTACATTATTTTTCCTCTTTAGGTTCACATTGGCACAAGCTTCACAGAAATACTGAGAAAAATATAGCCTGAGACTAAATTCACAGCTAACTTCAATTTTGCAACACTCAGTGTTCCTGAGGCCTGATTTTCTATATTGTCTGTGATGCCACATTACACAGGAGGGCTTTCTATATGACATCTAGAAAAAAAAAAACGCTTCTAAAATGAACACTTACAGCAATGTGCTGTGAAAGAGGTGATGTAGCAATTATTCATAAACTTCCATTCAAGTAAGGCTACGTACAGTTCCTACTTTGGCTTGCCATCTAACAGCAACTTGCATTTCCAGCAAGTACATGTTTCTCCAAATACGTGGTTTCATCAGGTAGACAGTGAAGATCGAAAAACTATATGCTGACAAATGCCTCCTTTTCCTCTGTGTTGTCCTTTCTTGATCTCATTGTGGGAGCTTGTCATGTTCTACACCGTATAATTGAAGGCTTGACTTCGCGAACGAAAATTTTGGAAGGGTTTTAACTATGCACACTGCAAACGCGAGCAGGACTAAAAGGGCAATGTGGGATAGGCAGGTTAGAGTGAAAAAGGGCTGCTTGATTATACGTGATGTTTCCGAACAAGACTGTCATCTCCTGGATCAATTTAAAGCGACCAAATGTCCTGAACCACGTGCATGCAGGGTCGAGTCTGCGGCTCCCAGTGCACCTTTATCACCTGCCGTTTTGTCCCTCGCCTGTCACCACAAGAAGACCATATGGCACTTGATAAGCATGAATAAAATCTGGCACAATTACTAATTTTGACCAAAAAAATCATCAGTTAGTTACTCTTTTTCTGAGGCATTGTAATAAAATGTATGCAGGAATGTGGGCTTTGGGTACAGAGGAAGCATTAAGGTAATGAGTTAAGTTCCCAACCATTTTCTCCTTGATGCTTTCCAAGAGCATCAAACTAGAATCTAACGCTAATATGACAAGAACAAGTAAGCTTAACAATTAACTTGTTGGTCTCCCACAAAGAAGACCTTGTTTACATTTGTAAGGGTTATAATTTATTTATAGTAAATCCTTGCCTAGATACTTCTTTCACATTTTTAAATATGTGTGTGAAGAGAGACTGGGACAAATGCTACCAGATGCTTCCATGGGAGATGGTATGTGTTGATACATATGATGTGAACTCCAAATAGGAAACAAAAGCAACATTTAGATTTTAAATTGGAACAGAACATCCTATTAATTTTTGCCCTTGTGTTCCTCGGCACGAAGTTTGTAAGGACTTAGCAAGTCTGCCAGAAAAAATGAGCCTCAGATATTTTCTATTCAAAGCACATTCTCTTTGAAGTACTGTATCACATAAAATATTGAATTTGCAATGCTGAACATAATTTGCTAGAAATTGCATTTTTCCTATATTAGTTGTAATAGTGCCATTTTATCCACAATGATCCACTTTCCTGTATTGATTTGATGTGTGCATTTATGGGAGACTAAAACTACAGGTGTTTGTTTTTGCACAAAAGGGGAATCATCTGTTTGCTTGTGTTGAGCTGCTGTGTCAGTGTGCATTTATGATTTTTTTTTTTTTTCAAATGACAGTGTGTGTAGTGTGGAAATCTCATGTATGTTGAGAGAGAAACTAAGAATTGCATCTAAGGTTTAATCATAATTGGAAATCAAGAGCAAATGAAAAATCTGTTCCTGCTAAAGGAGCATTTTAAGTGTTCTCTTTAAATAAAGTAAGGTTTATACAACTGTGCTCTCTGACCTTGCGTATTTTGAACCTGCTTGCCAACTTCAAACAGACATGACAAAAAGTATAGAGATGTCAAGCACATTCAGTACTTTAAAGTTTGTTGAAAATTGGCAGCAGACTGCTGAGTTATTACTAGTCACACAGAGTGAAAGGCTCATAATCTTTTCCTTTCTTAGATGCTAAAGAATCTGTGTGCACAAGATACGTGAGAAATCAAATCTGATTAGTTCAGCTGCTGATGGAACTATCTTTTGAAGTAAACTTTCCAGTCTCTCACTTTTATTATTATTGGTGTTAAAAACTTAGAGTTGAAGATCCTAAAGAGAAAGTGATTTTTTTTTTGGTTCGTTGGTTTTGATAGGTTGTTTTTTTGTTTTTTTTTTTTTTTTCAGGAGGAATTATTAAAGGAGGAAGCAAAAAGGAGTGTCTTGGGCACCAAAATTCGGAAGCTATTGAAAAAGAGAATGGTGGGAGTATGAGTCAGGGAAGGAAACAAAAAATATTATGTACTCAGCTAGTCAAAGACTGAAGTTTAAGTAGTTTGAGACTACTGACTGTGCCAATCTAAGTTCTGATTTTTTCTGTGAATCTTACCAGCATTTAAAGGAACAGTTTTTTTTTGTTCTGTAAGTCAACTCTTGCAATGGTTTTCATTCAGATGGATGACAGTTCCATGAAGACTCCCACTAAGGTGTTGTCCTACCTTTTGTCTGATTCTTCAAAAGTGTCTCTACTCAAAGTTACTGCATGTAATTCCAATGTCTCCATTAATTTGTATGCAGGTACTCTGTAAACTGGCACGACCACATAGTGTGTATTCAGTGTGCAAGTTCACGCTCATGGGATTAAAAGAGTTTCTTTTAAAGAGTAAGATCCTGTAAATTCACACCCTCACTGACTAAATGGGAATGTTCCAAAACAGACAAGCCCTCAAAGGCTGTATAACAAGTAACAGAGGTGTATGAAGGCTTTTTCCTATGCAGTGGGTGGGGTTTTTATGGGTTTATGTGTCTAATGCTAGTAGAACTTGCTCTCTGATTTGACACTCAGGCAAATACAGTACTCAGGATTTTATCTGTAGTTCACAATTTTTACATATTTTGTAGAGGCAGTGGACCAGTTGCACAATCTACATGACTATTCTGTCCAGTAGTAGATGGCTGTGATGAGCTGACCCAATAGTCCTGTGTATATTTTCATAGCTCATTTCTGTGAACATCTGTTCACATCAAAAATACTTACCCTATTCATGCTACTCACATAATTAGATGACAAATGGGGCAGTGACCCTTGGGGACTAGGTTAAATACTTCAAATATTAAAAGTTGTTGCCACTTATGGGGGTTCTTTTCTGTTAATTTAGCTTTTATCCAAGACCAAATACAGCTATTGCTATGATTATCAAATTATTTATTTACTAAGTACTAGTAAAAAATGCTATTTCATCTTACAGATTTGAATGGCTTTGATGAAAAATATATGTTCCATAATTTCAGAATTTTTCAAATAAAAAATTCAGCCATATTCACTTTATTAATGAAATATGAGCCAATCTTTGTCTTTCACTAAGTTTAAATCTTAGCAAAAAACTCAGGAGCAAAAGTTTATTGTATTGAAACAAATACATACTACCTTTGTCTACTGCCTATGATCATCAATATGTTGTGTGTAAATTGTGTAAATACTTTGTGTGGAAAAATCTCTACGTGACAAAACATATATGGAGTGAATCTAAATATACATGTAAATTAATTACAGCAAATGCTTTACCAATATTTTGTAAAATTACTTTCATGTATTTATACTCAAATTATTTAACTTTCATTAAGCTTTTCGTATTAAACTTTTCAATTACAGATCTGAAATCACATTACAAAGGCAGGCAAGTATCATTATTCCTGTTCCACTGAAAATTCATAAAACTCAGGAGTAAGAAGTCACTTCATATAGTGTGGCTAGAGAAGACATCAAGAGATTTAGGTAAACAGATAATGATTGAAGGTTGGGAAACAAGAAATGCTCTTTTCACAAAAATATTACTTGTCAAACTGTTTCTAACAGGTAAAGAAATGGGCATAGAATAGAATTAATTTAATCACAGTCTTCTTGGAGATTAATGATAGAGCTTTGGAAGATCAGCATTTTGGCCCCATTATAGTTAAAAGGAATCAACATTCCTTTTCTTCTGTGGGTAGAGCATCATGCCAGCTATCCTGATGCCTGCTTCCCAGGACTTCTTGCACTGCCTCTTAAAGTTAAGTATTATTGTAGCTGTGTGGGTCATTATCAAAAGACAATCTTATTGCACTCTGTGGGTTGCAAATCCCTTTTCAGAGATACTCCTTTTCCTTTTCTTCCTTTCCCTTCTTTTTTCTTGTCAGAGTCATATATTTGTATTTGGTTAAGAGGTGCAAAAGGACCTCCATACAAAATGAATCAACACTATGTGAAAGCTCGTGTTGTCATTTGTCTGAAACAGATAGAAAAAATAATAGCTTTCACTAAATACAGAAAAAATAGCTTGCTGGTTAATACACTTCTAAATGCATTGTAGTCCCAAACAACATTGGTATCGTCCACATTTTGGTATTTATATGTAAGCATCTGCCTGCTGAAGTGATGCGGGAGGGTGACAAATCTACAGGAAAGCCCTACATTTACGATTGCCTTATTTAGACTGGGTGAATTAATTTTCTATACTGTTGAGAAGCATGTTAACAGGTCCTCCTAGTTAAATCCAAGAACGAAGCGAGTGTTGCAGACAAATAGATTGTGAAGATAAGCTCATTTACTTCATGCTGAACCTTTATCTATTTTTTTTAATTTTCACTAATTGTCAGCTATGTTCATCTACATACTTTCATAGAAAACACACATCTGAGCTACGCAAACAATATGAAGGCAAATACTTTAATATTACTTCTATATCTTTATTTTTTTAATGTAGTTTGAATGAATAGCTGTTGTGTGAAAACCAATCAGTTATGACAAAATTATGATAACCCTTTGGCTACAGGTCAGGAAGGATTTCTTACCCACAAGAGACTAGGACATAATCAGTGAAGAAATCCCAGTGAGACTGCTTAGGTGACATGTAAGGCTAAGTACTATGATGAATTAGTCAGCAACTTTACCAAAGAAAGTCTCCACATCTTTTTTAAAATGACAGGTGCTCTGAAGAAAATGCTGGTATTTGAGCAAGTAGGAAATTCTAATAGATATTGTAAGTGCTTTCAGTTGAAAGTCCTAGCTCCATAGCTGTCTATCGCCCTTCCTCTCACACTTTGTAACAAAGAAATCATATGTCACTGAGTTCCAGCATTAACCACTCTCTGTCAAACTGAATCCTAGCAAACAGAAGCGAAGCAATATTTACAGTAAGTGTTTCTCCCTACTTTTCTTACAGGCATTTAATTAAATATATAATTAATACAGATAATTTGTGTACTGTTTTCTTAGATAAAGAGGTGACTTTCGTAATGGAGAAATTAGACATGCCCCAGGAGTTAAAAAAACTAAAGGTTGAGAGACAATGAAATGGAGAAATTTCTGCACTGAATGAGATTTGATTCTCACTGTGTTTGTGACATTCTTCCATTGTAGAACCCAGACGGCAGTTTGCATCGTTACACATTGGCTCTCTCTTCATAAAACCAGCTGACACCCCCAGACCAGAACTTGGTGGCTACAGTTTACTCTTTCCTGTGGGTAACTATGGCACATTACACAATCTGAATTATTTCATGGAAATTTAATTATTTAATGGAAAAAAAATATATCTACTTTGTTGAATTGTTGGTTCTGTACTACGGTGATTACATGTATGTAAAAGGTTGTTCTGGTATTGGCTGATTTATAATTTATTTTCTTCGCAGTAGCTAGCATGGGGCTATGTTTTGGATTGTGCTGAAAACAGTGTTGGTAACACAGGCATGTTTCAGTTACTGCTGAGCAGTGCTTACATAGAGTTAAGGCCTTTTCTGCTTCTCACCCCATTCCACCAGTGAACAGGCTGGGGAGGGCACAAGAGGTTTGGAGGGGACAGAGCCGAGACAGCTTTGTCCCAACTGGACAAAGGGATATCTCATACCATATGGCGTCATGCTTAGCATGTAAAGCTGGGGGAAGAAGAAGAAAGGGAGGAACATCGGGGTCATGGCATTTCTCTTCCCAAGTAACCATTACACATGATAACCATGACAAAGGTGGTTTAGTGATAGCTTTTTTACTGCTGAGCTTTCTTTCCTTTTTGAAATGTAAAGTTCCATACCTGTAACTGCCAGATCAGTTTTTAATTAAATCAAGTGTTTCATAATATTTTTTGTTTTACACCAGTTGTGTTAGTGATTTTATTGCCTTCTGAACTGACCTACTGAAAGTGTCTGCTACTCTGATGACAGACTTCTGAGTTTGATCTCAGACCTGTTTCATCACTATGAACTTGCCTGAAGCCTGGGGCTGGTGCTGCCTCTGGCTGCTCCCCTTCGTGCCCTGCTCCCTAGCTGAAGTGGCAGGACAGGGCCCTGGCTTCCCAGTCCTGCCCAGATGGAACCCATGGTGATCCCCTGCTGCTCCAGGCCCCTAATGGAGCCCACAGCCTCAACAGCACCCTGATGCTGTCCTTCATAAAAAAGCCTGCTGCATCCACCCATTGCAGCACTGCTGTCATGTGAGCTGTCCCACCACATCTACACTGTCCTGTGAGGTCATAGCCCTGACATATTTTACAGGGAGGCAAGGAAAGGCCAGAAGCCAGCTATGCTCTGTGGGACATAGGTCAAGTCACTGAGCAATCTTGGTTTCTATGTAGTCCATGAATATTTTTAACCTGTTCATGTGTGTTTGAGCAAATGAACATAAACTCTGAGTTTTCATTGTCAGAAAACTTCACTGGGTGTGATTCTTTCCTGTCATGGCTCTGGGGAGGGACAGTGGAATGGAAGTGAATAGCAGCACAGAAGTGAAAGTTAAGCAGGATGGAAAAGTTAAGCAGGAAAGTTAAGCTGAGGGCCTATGAACACATCTTCAACCCAGAATCCTTCAGAAAAAGGAACCACAAATCTCTACCACCAGCAGAAAAGGATTAATAAGTGATTTTATTCAAACAGAGGAGGGGAAAAGAGGAGAAGAAGAAAAAAGCAGAATCAAAGGAAAGCAATTCATGGGTATTGGAGAAGTGCTTAGAGCATGCTGTCGCAAGTTTGATGTGATAAAATCTCATCATGACCTGCATGCCATCTCAGTTGATCTGACTTGTCCTGTTAATAATAGTTCTATGAATTTCCTGTTTATATATTAATTGTCTAAAATCAAAATTAAGGAGATTCAAAAAGATTTAAAAAGCCTCTTAATCTCCTTGTTCCCTATACACAGACACCCAGGAAGAATGTTAGGAACCAGAAAACTAGTTCATTAAAATAAACTGAAATATCATTCTTTTAAGAAACACATTTTAATGAGTTATATCTGTTAGAAATGATACTTCATCTTGCAAAGAAGACACAAAACAGCTTTTTGAAATTGATTTCCAAATTAGATGTTGCATCTGCTATGATTTTCACCAGCTACAAAACAGCAGCAAGATGAGAAGTGCTTACAAGCACATAGCTGACACACTTAATTTGTGCTGCGCAGATTGATTCGGAGGTTAAGGAGGAAGAAGAGACATTTGTCATCCTTATGGTAGAACATCACCTTTCATATTCCTGTGGTGATGCTTTAATGAAATTTATCAAAGGGACTTTTCACAGACCTAAAAGCTGACAAGGACACAAACGAGTAACAAACTCTAGTGACTCAAACAGAGAAATGCATATTTTAGTGCTCTAGCGTATTACATCAGTTACCTGCTTTCACTCCTTCCACACCATTGCCAAACATCCTCTTCCTCCTGCTTTTCCTGAGTTTTTGTTGCTGAGCACATCACCACATGGTATGGAATATCGCTTAGATCAATTTGCGTCTGACATCCAGGCAGCATCTCCTGCCAGCCTCTTGCTGTCCTGTGGATCAAAAGTCTACATGCTTTTGGGGGTATGGGGAAGAGACAAAACTTTGACCCTTAAGGTGGGACGTAAAACCTACTGGAACATTCCTGAATATGCAAGTAACCTTGTTGAATTGGTGTGAGCCAACAGAAGGGTGCCTTGCATACTCCAATGAGACCCTGCATCTCCTAGCACTGTTCTGGAGCTTGGCCTGTGCCTATTGAGCCTCTTTCTGTTCAGCACCACCACAGGAGCAGGGGAAGAAGGGCCTCTACATCTGAAGACACCATGGCTGAGACAGGGACACAACCCAAGCTGATTTTTGCATTCAACAAAACAACATGCTGCTGCTTCTCTCCTGAGTGTCTTCTTGACAGACAGGTCTCAAGTCATGGACTCTTGTTACGGACATTGAGGGGGGCATTGAATGAGGAAGTGCATATGTCAAGGAACAGGAGATATTTAAGACAAATGTGCAAACCTGACTGTTGGATGTAAAAATAGTCTAAGTACTACAAATTGTAAGTGTTGGTAAGAGAGGCTTACAAGAATGAGAAATAGAACAGAAAGGAAAAATAAAGGTGTGGTTTAGAAGGATCAAATATTGCAAGGCAGTCTTGGTTAGTTAAGTCAGTGGAAAAGTCTGAGTAGGGTACAGAAATGAAACAATATAAGAGAGGGATGGTCAGAAGATACTTAAATGAAATAGATAACATGGGACCTGAGCATGGTGTGAATTATATGGAATAAGGTGTGGAGATTGCACTGGGTCTGGCTGCAATGGAGTTGACTTTCTTCATAGCAGGCCCTATGTCACTGTGCTTTGTATTTGGGGCTAAAATGGTCTTGGTTATTGCTCTGCAGGGTTTTGACTGTTGCTGAACAGTGCTTGGCTAGCATCAAGGCCTCTTCTCCACCCTCCTGTCCAGAGGCCCATAGACACCACTTGGATAGCAGACCCAAACTGACCAAGGGGATACTCTATAGGATGTGACGTAGTGATTCAGGAAGAATAGCTCACGGCAAGGAGGAGAAAGGGGGGATGTTTGTCATGATGATGTTTGTCTTTGCAAGCAAGATTTAGGTGTGCTGAGGCCCTGCTTGCCAGGAAGTAACTGGACGTCTGCCTGCCGACAGGAAGTAGAGAATTAATTCCTTATTTTGCCTGGCTTACATGCACAGCTCTTGCTTTCCCTATTAAGCTGTCACTTACATGATCCCTGAGTCTTCTTTCTTTTCCTCTGTCTTTTCCCCATTCTGTGGGAGAGAGAAGTGGAGGGCTGTGTTGGTGTTGGTAGAGTGAACCCACCACAGATACAGATGACAATTCTTCCCTAGTACACAATATTTATATAGTTTACTGTATTTTGAAAACATATGAAACTATGCTAACACCAATACTTACATTTATTTAGTCACTTATCCATTTTCAACCAGAGCTTAAAAGCATATTGACAGATTTTGGCATTAGATCATATAATGGCATTAGATTAAGTAGCTCTTCACTGGGCCTGTCCGTCTCACAAACACTTTGCACAGCTTTCAAGATGTGCACTATTAGAGAAAGAAAAATGTGCCTAGAGAGGTGGCGCAGAGAGTGTGGGAGCAGAATGCCTCACACTGACGCCTACTGAAGGCTGTTTGCAAAGGCTTAGTGTGAAAACGTGGTCACACTCACCAAAGATGTGAAGTTTGTTGTCACACTTGAAAGGAAGAAGTCTCTGAAAATGGGATTCCTTTAGTGAACACATTTACCAGAATGGAGTTTGTAGTGCTTTTCTGATTAAGGAGAGAAGCTAGAGTATAGAAGAAGTGATATTAACCGTTATCTAACCAGACAATAGTAGTCAATAGTAAAGTTATAGTAAAAATCTTTCCTTCTGAAGTTGTGAGTAACTCTGGCACTCTTTTTATTAATGGTAGGTCTTTACCTATAGTTCCTAGTGTCCTGATTGACAGTACATACCACTTCCTAATATACACACTTTTAAAGAGAAAAATACATGAATTCATGCTACAAAAATATGCCAGCTCTCTGACTTTCAGAAATGCCTGGATGTTAGTCCTCTTTTCCTTTTTCCTCATTCCTTTTCACAGGGCAAAAGTGTTGAACAATTTTTAAAACCATTTGTTTCTCCCTCTGTTTTCTGTATTCTGTATTTTTGTCCTGCTTTTCACTGGGATAGAGTTACATTTCTTCCTAGTAGCTGCTGCAGTGCTGTGTTTTGGCTTTATTATGAGAACAATGCTGATAACACACCAATGTTTCAGTTGTTTAGCTAAGCAATGCTTCCTCTTATGGAGGACTTTTCAGTCCTTCATGCTCTGCCAGTGAGGAGGGGCACAGGAAGCTGGGAGGGAGCAGAGACAGGACACCTGACCCAAACCAGCCAAAGGGGTATTCCATACCACAACACATCATGCCCAGTATATAAACTGAGGGGAGTCACTTG